>CP038117.1:1135000-1295310 GCA_004519485.1 Nannochloropsis oceanica
GAGCATGAGTGGTACAGGAGGAAAGGAGAATAGCAGCAGCAGTAGCAGCAGCGGCAGCAGCCGCTTCATGGGTGAGTCCCCTGCAAGAACGCCAAGCAAAGTGAAGGCGGCGGAGAGGGGGGAATTCGTCAACTACCGAGAGTCAAAGCTCACGATGCTATTGCGTGAGTCCCTGGGCGGCAACGCCAAGACCATCATGCTTGCCACGGTCGCCCCCTCTCATGCGCAGATGAATGAGACGGTTAACACCCTGGGGTATGCGAACAATGCCAAGAACATCTTTACGCGTCCTCACGTCAATGAAGACCCGCGGAATCGCGTGATTCGGCAATTGCTGGAGGAAATGAATGTCTTACGCACGCAGCTCGCTGCGAAGAAGGGGGAAGAGGACATGTTTCTTCCCGCACAGGCAAATCCCTTGACTTCAGTGATGTCGAAGGAGGAGGAGGGGGAAGAAGGGATTCGTGCTGGGAACGCTGCTCGTGAGGGTAGGGTAAGGATGTGTAACGAGCGTACGGGCACACCACAGCGTAGCCCCATCATGCTCAAGGTTGATGGAAAAGAGCAGGACGAGGTGGTGGTTCCTGCCCAGGAGCAGGAGCAGGGTGGGGAGGAGGTGCATACTCCTTGGTTGGACGAGGAGAGTGCCCGTCAGAACATGGAGGATGACGAACTCGCCCCATCTACCTCCCTCAGCCTTGCCGGTGGGCCCAACGGGCGCATGCGGTCTAAGTCTGCGGCTTCGGACAAGCAGCCAGGGGGGGGCTCCAGTGCTGCAACTGCTGGTGGAATGGGAGGACATGCCCGCAAGCCCTCGGAGATAAATAACCGTTTGCCTCGCCTGGCCAAGGCGGTGGTTACGCAAGGGGTAGGGTTGCCGGCGCCGGCTGCGGGTTTCTTGAGGTCCTCCGCCAATAACACCAGAAACAAGGCTACCACCACCACCTCGACTAAGCGATTTATCACCCCCGATGACAGTCCTGCGATTCCCGAGACGACGGCGGCTGCAGAAGCAGCAGCAGAGACCACCACCAAGATCCACACCCTCAGCATGGATTCCGCCATCCCCGAGACCAACCCCAAGCCTTCCTACTACAACATCACCTACATGTCTCTATCCGATGTGCAAGACATGAAGAAACGTTTCCTCAACATCGAACATGAAATCACCAGCCAAGCGATCAAAAATCTGACCAACGAAGGCGACGCCTCTATGCTCTCCGAGAAAGTTTTAACGGTCCTCCCTCTCGTCATCGAAGCCAACAGCCTCGCTCAATCCAGCAACAAACCCACCTCCTTCTACTTGGATATTCTCCCCCGGCCCCCCTCTACTACCCACCCCGTCCTCCGCCTTGAAGAAACCCTCTCATCCACCGGCCACGGCGCCCTCGCCGAGGCCATGGGCCTCCAGCACCTTTCTTCCCTGTCCACCCCAGCCCTCCTTCCCGCCCTACTGGAAACAGCAGACATGGTGCCTACAGTTGTGGTTCGCGCTCGTGGTGCCCTCAATGACTCAATTTGCGACATGTCCATCGAAGAATTTAAGGAAGCCTTGATAGGGATGAAGGCGGCCCGGGCAAGGCCGGAGGGAAGGATGCCCTTGTTGGAGGGTGGGGGGCATCGACAGCATCGTCATGCGGATTCGCTTGATTCTGACTCCGGCGCAAGGGGGGGAGGGCTTGGAGGTTCGTTGGGGAGTGCGATTAGCGCGGAGGATGATGCATTTCATTTCAAAGGGCAGGATTCCCTGCTGGGTCGGAGCGAGGTGTACCTGTCTGCCTTACTAGACAACCGCAACGTTCTCGGATGCTTCCCTCTGTTAAGCGGGATGGATGGGGCGTGTATTGGTACGGTCAAACTCCGCCTTGTGCCTTTGAATGAGCTCTCGTCCACCCCTACCCTGGGCACGGACAAGAGCTACACTCTTAAATTAGACTTGGAAAGCCTTGACGTCGAGAAGCAGCATTTGGGGCAGCTGGGCTTGGGGGGGGCGTGGAACAGCAATCCTGCTTTTCCCGGAAATCCGGCCTTAAGGTACCCAGATGAGAATGGACCGGGCTTGGTTTTGAGGTATGGGTTTTGGCCTTCGGAGACGTGTGGGGAGGTGGAGCTGAGCATGAACTCGTCGCGGGTTCGCGAAATGTTCTCGCGGGCGACGACGGAGACGGTGTGCTACCCGATTGCGCACCAAGCGACTTTGCACGTCGAGAATATCACGCCCTCCTTCCTCACTTACCTTGCTACGGGCGCTCTGCGGTTGACCTTGCATATAACCAGCGACCCCTCCGAAGCTGAGCTCTGGTCGAGGCACCAAGGTCTACCCCAGCTGCCGACGGTGAGGTGTGATGCCCTCAGCCAAGTGCATTCAATGGACTCTCCCGAGGACCTGGAGAGTGTCATGATTGGAGAAGGGGGGGGAGGAGGGGGAGGGGGACGACTTCGTTCGATGAATATTGATATCCCGGAGCAGGAGGTCGAGGAAGGGGATGTGTTTTCGGTGATGGGATCTCTGGCGCCACCGGGAGCGTTCGATACGTGCTCGGCGATAAACATGCGAATGAATGGGAAGATGAGTGTGCGTCGTTCCCAGTCGACCAGGCATGCTGCCCATTTTTATTCCGAGCAACACCCTGACACGGCATGCTTCCTTTATATGGGCGTCGATTTGCTTGAGCCCATTTTGGAGCCGGGCATCGATTATTTTTCCGACCTGCCAACAAAGTTTGTACCTGTTGATATTAAACCCTTGTCGTTCCGTCGACGGTATTTGGGTGGGGGAAAGAGAGGAGGGAAAGGAGGGATCGAGCGAAGGACGGAGGCTGTGGGGGTCGTGGGCTTCAACCCTGTGTCTCTTTTGATGAACCGCAGTAGCAGTGGCTCTCGCAGGCGTGCAGCAAGTGGCTTTGGTTCAGGTCTAGAAATGGAGGATGACAATGTGAGTGAAATGGGTGATTGCTGGGACGGCTCAGACCTTGGGTCAGTAGTTTCGAATGCTACAGCCGCGACAGCTTGGGACGGTGGTCCTTCGGCGCCTAATCTAGACAGGATGTCGGGGGCAGATGCGGTTTTCCACGTGATGGCGAACCCGTTGATTCGGATCAGGCAGATGAGGATTGTGATCGAGCAGGTCAGCAAGGCGGGGGGGGGAGGGATTATGCTGCTTGAGAGCGTCTTGCATGTCCGTGTCTCCAAGTATGAGAGCTCGGAAGTGCGTCTTTGGACAGGGGAATTTGAGAAGGACAACGTGGTTGCCATTCCGCTAGATATCGTTCGAGTTGAGCGCAGTGTATGCAAGAAGCGGCTGGAGGTGATCGTGGACTTACCGGGGGCTGAAAATATGTATGAGACATGCGGGAGAGGGGGACGAGTGTACCTTGGGGTAGAAGTCGCCGTGTTTGTCGAAGGCGCCGCCCAGCCGGTAATCATCCCCCGCACAGTCGTGATGAAGGTTTTGCCGCCCAAGCGGCACGAGGGCATGATGTACACGTTGAAGAAGAAGGTGGTTGAACCCATGTCCGATCGATTGCACCGAATCGGCACCTACTACGCAGTCAAGATTTCCAAAGGCGCGCACCTGAGGGAGACCGTGTCTGATTTTATTCAGTATAAGCTCGAAGCTCACCAAGAGCTCTTGAAGAGGATGGAGAAGGCCCGAATGCTCCAGGAGGGTGAGGGTAAAGAGGGAGTGTTGGGTGCTGAGATGGTGAAGGGCCAACCGGACTTGACATTTGAGAGCTGGAAGGCGGCATTGCACAGGAAGGGGGGGGGGATTAAGAACAATTACCATCACCACCAGACAAATTCTAAACTGAATTTGGAGGGAGTGGCGCGTCGTATGCGTAACTTGGACCTGGGCGAGGACGAAGACGAAGTAGAGATGGAGGAAGAAACAAACGAGGAGGACGTGGTCTTCACAGGCCACCGCACTCGGCGCCAGCACTTGTCTACCATGGCGATGAATGTGGAGGAGCGCAAGGCAGTCGCCTCCGCTTTGTTTGGAGTGGATCTGACCGTGGAACGCGCGAACGGGAAGGGGGCTGTACCTGTCCGGGCCCCCAACGGCGTTTACTATATGGAGAAGATCCCCGCCCCCGAGGGTCGACCAGTCTCTTATCTCTACCCTGCGCGAGGGATGGGCGATCAGTTGATGCGGGAGCAGGTACGGCAGTGGCAGGCCTTGTCGCCAATGTGGGTGGTGGATGTACCTGATTTCCCGACGACGAGGGAGGGGTTCTTGAGCATGCGCACGGGCTTGTTGGGGGCAACCATTTCGCGGTTGTGGTTCGTCTGGCGCCGGCCGTTTTTATTCATTTACAAGAGTAAGCCGCCTGCGGACTCCAAGGCATACCATGCCCCGGTAGACGTCGTGAATGTTACGGATTGCGATGTGATTTTGGCGGAGAAGAACGAGGACGAGCTCGGCTTTGTGATCAAGGGAACGACCAAGAAGTGGCACCTCCAGGCGGCGAACGAGGACGACCTCACCTCCTGGCTCGTCGCTTTGGGGCAACCCGTCAAGAATCTGCCCCCTGGCGGTTCACAGGAGCTGATGATGCTCATGAACTGCAGCAGTAGCAGCAGCAGCAGCAGTGTCGTGAGTGGGATGATGCCCCCCCGTCTTGGATACCGTGGACGAGCGTCCACGCTAGCCTCGACTGCAAGTGTGGGAAGCGTGAGCACGCGGGGAAGTCACTTTCAGCAGCAGCAGCAGCAAGGGGGAGTTTATGCCGGGCATGGTGCTTACGGTGGCGATGGAGCAAAAAAGTCCCGCACACGAAATAACGGTCTGGTGTTGTCTCCGATGGGCCCCCAGACTTTCGACGCTTCCCATTCGGGCACAGCGCAGCACCTCAGAGGGCCGGGCCGAGGGATGCCTTACCGTTAAATTGATGATGAGGAGACGGGCAAGGAAGAAGGAGAAGAAGGGAGAGAGGGAGGATGAAGAGGAAGAGAAGGAGGTGATGGTGGTGGCGGTATAGGGAAGGGGGAGATGAGGAAGAGGACAAGAAATGGGCAGGAGCATTAGATGTAGGCGCGAGTGACTCCTTTCGCCCCTACATCTTTCATTTTCCTGTTTTTTCCCCCCTGGTCTTGTCCTTCATTTCTGAGCATGCTTATTAAGCTGCCTGGGAACAATCTCTCGCACCATTCCATTCATATTCTTTCGTGATACCTGCACTCCTGCATGCGATATATACACTTTACACTTTTAAACTAACACGGAGGAAGGAGGCCTTGAAAAGGAACGGTTTGATCTAAAGGGTGGAGGAGGGAAGAATGGAAGGACAGTCGAAATTATCTTGTGCTAGGTTTGGAGAGGAAAGCGATGACATACACAGATGAAGGAGGAGGATAAATCCTGAATTGTGGAGCCCTCCGTGCTGCCCTGACCACCTGACAGATGCACTGGCCGGCAACAAGCTGCTGTTGCAGCGGCTGGAATAGTAAGAACACAACAGTTATGACGACAACAACAAAGACAACGACAGTACCAACAAAAGAAAAGGAAAATGTATTTTTACTACTACACCGAAAAAAGAGAAGAACCAAGGAGGAAGGAAGGGATGAAGGGAATACCGACATATATTTGAAGGCAGATATTGCCGGGTGCTTGGAAAGGGTCACGCACAGATGGCTGGAAAGGGCTAAATATAGAGGAAGGAGAGGGGACACTGTGACAAATAAAGGGGTGGGGAGCCGAGGCGTTACCTTTCCCTATATACACTTGACGACCACTCGTATAGAAGTACCGCAAGAACATAACACTAGAAGGAAGCCCGCCTTTTGATTCAACAAAATCCTCGATCAATTCTTTCGTTCCTTTACCAATTCTTTCGTTTCTTTACATAGTATAGCCACAATCTCCACATCATATCTTACAAATCAATTAACAATATAATTTTAGTTCCATCCTGACAAAGAGAAATGCAAAGGTCCATTTCCGCCACTGCGTATGTGCAACGCCATTTGAAGCCCGGCCACCGGCTGCTGTGAGGGACGACTTGATGGTGTCAGTCTGTTAGTCTGTTAATGGTTCAAGTGGTGTTGGTGTTTGTGGTGGTGGTGACACTGCTATAGGAGCTTGTACTCAATCAATGGCTGCTGCCACCTCCGCAACTATTAGCGATCTGGGGCTGCTAATAAATTATCAAGGCTGTCTGCTCATTAGTATGCCACCCATCCGCTTCAAACCACAGAGCCCGCGCCGACCTCTTCTGTCATGGTTTTACTGCTCCAACTGCCGGCGCCGCCAGTGTTTATAGCACCGCTTTAATCTCCGCACCTGCCATGCCCCCCCCCCCATTTTCCGCTCCCGCCGCAGCTGTAGCGGTAGCTGGAGTCCGTGGCGGCACGTCAAGCGAAAGCATAATCAGAGATGTTGGCAGGCTGTTGTTGTTGCCTTGGGGGCTGGATTTCGACAATGCCCTTGCGAACTCAGCAGTCACAAAATTCGCTTTATGTCTCCCGTACCTGTCAATGAGGGAGTGGACGTGGGATTTTGAGTATGGAGCCTCATCTGTGATTTTTCACTTGGTTAAGGTCCGCAGAACGCGACTCCCGACTCGTTGGTGTTGGCGAGTGATGTGCGACTCGGTGGGAGCTCCTCCACACCCCTTGCCCTCCCCATTCACCCCTGTAAAATGGCCCACGCTCGCACTCAATTTACGATACCCACACCACATACAGATCTAGGGCTAGCGCGTGCTGCTGCCACGCAGCCGGTAGAGGAGGCACCAGCCAACGCCGGGAGCCAGGAGACGGAGAGGCATCATGATAATCACTTTGTTCCACCGATGCAGCAGCAACCGCACACACTCCAGCTTCATGCGCACCGGCATTCTCTTTCTCACCCTGAGCGCATTTGGGGCGCTCTCCTTCTCGACCACCTTGTGCCGAGCCGCCGTGACTGCCCCACCATCCTCAAGGTATGTACTGATAGTGCGTCGACACTATCCACCCCATACCTTCTCCTAGTGATGCCCCTCCTCCCTCCTCTCTTGCCTCACATGTCCTGAACACGACCCTAAAATAACAGTACCAGCGCCAGACCGCCATCATCATCGACAGCCTCCTCCTCTTCTCCCTTGTCCTCCTCCTCCTCTTCCTCCTCCCCCTTATCCCCGTCATCTGCTACCAGAAGAAGCGGCAGAGACATCCATGAAGTACCATGGGGTGAAATCTTTAGTGCATTGCAAGACAGTAATTTAGGAGCAGAAGACATGCGTGATTTACAAGTATACATGCAAGATACAATAAAAGCGCAGCAGGCAGCACAGGCGGAGGAGGAGGGTAGAAAGAGGAGGAGGAGGAGACGGAGAAGATTGGATGCAGGAGAGACGACAGCAGCAGTAGGAGTAGAAGGAGCAGAAGGAGCTGGAACGGAGGAAAGTTTAGCAACTCCGGTAACCACAGCGTCTGCTGGAGAAGGAGAGGATAGTGAGGGGGAGGAGATGGACGACGCGCCATCACCACGAACGACATTTGAGTGGAAGAGCACTATTGCCGCTTTCAAGGAGCAAACCAAAATCATTGAGCGTTCGATCTCCCTTCGCAAGGACGGCAATGAAAAACTTGCGGCGGGGGATATAGAGGGCGCATACAGTCAGTACGAAGAGGCCCTCATGGTACTAGAAAAAGGCACGGTCGTGCAAACGGGAAGGACGAGAAGGTGTGCGCAGTCGTGTCAATTGAACATGGCAGTGGTCGAGACCAAGAGATCGGACTACGCTAAGGCCCTGGGAATGTATAGTACGGTGTTGGCAGGCCTTGAGAGTGGAAGTGAGGGGGGAAAGGGGGACGACAAAGCGGTGCGCTGGCAATGTCTGACCAAGCGGGCCAGAATAGCGAGGAGGATGGGGAGGATGGAGGAAGCGTTTAAGGACTTGGTGCAGGCAAATCAACTCAAGCCCAACGACCAAAAAGTTGCGGCGGAATTGGAGGAAATGGGAGGGACCCCTGTGACGCCTCCGCCGCAGGCTTTCTGTTCTTCCTTTTTGCCGAGCGCGGCAGGGGGTGAGTCGCCCTTGGATGCGTTGCTCGGGGGAGAGGGAGGAGGAGGGGCGGATATTCTTGGCGGTCTGCTGGGATCACTGGGAAGTGGGGCAGGAGGACTGGGGGGAGCAGGAGGGGAAGGAGATATTTTGGGGGGGCTGATGGGTAACTATTTGTCGTCCATGGGCTCAAGGATGGTGGATATGTTGGAGCAGCCGGAGACGTTGACGATGGTGTGCACCTTGTTAAAAAAACTTCAACCCGATTATCTAGAGTCCCTGGCCGTGACCGCTAACCTCCCCGTGTCCAAGGGGACTATCAGATGGATCCATGAGAAGGCTACAGGTCTTGAGCCACGGGATATCAAGCGGTGGGTGAGTAGGGGAAAATGGGCCCATTCATCCTACGTGTCCACGAAGAGGACATGGGAGAGTGTGAAGCCCCTGGTGAGACCCACCAGGCTAGTGATGACGTATTGCTTGGTCTTGAGGTGGATGGCAGCGTGTCTGCTGGGGTAGGCGGCGGGGAGAGATTGAAAGGGAGGGTGGTGGGAGAACAGAAAGAAAAGATACTAGCCAAGCAAATGAATGACGCTGTTTTGGTTGTTTTGCCTCGGTTTGTTTGACTCAATGTCGGTCATTGCCAAGCTGCGAATCTTCCCTGGCTGTCATGGCCTATTATTGATGACGGCCATCGCATAGGGAATTCCATCGACCTCCAACCCCGACTTCTATCGTGCGAACCATCTTCTCAATCTCAAGCGTGTTTGTCTTTTGTGCCAATGAATATAACGGCCATGCTAAACGGATATTTAAACCTTGAACAATTCCTGCTAGACCGTAAATTCCCCACTCTCTCTCCGTCGCTGTATGTACAAGTGATAGCCGCTTAACGGCCCCTCAGGGTACAACAGTCTTGGGCACCGTTGTCTTTGCTTCTTTAACTTAACCCCTGGCCCTCCCTCCGTCACCTTAGTCCATTAATTTATTTCCACCTCCCTCCTTCGCTCCCTTCTACTTCCCCCGTCTTAATTATTCTGATGCGCTGCATAGAAGAACGTCGCTCCTACCACCTCCATTCCCCCCTCCTTCAAGAAGGCACGGGTCCGAAACCCTCCCCGTTGCATGGGTGGACGCAAAACCCGTGATTCGCGCCCCGGTTGTTCCATAACAGTAAACACATATCGATGTGTTCCCTTCGGAGGGGTCGGAGGCATGTAAGCCGCGACTTGCGTGCCTTCCGCTATGTCTTTTGCACCTCCTGGGATGTCTGTGACGATCCAATGCAGCCATTCACGGTGGGTAGGGTGCTCGGGGGAGGGAGCATCAGGATCGGACATGACAAGAGTGTAGAGCCGACCTGGGTAGGAGCCTTCGAGCGTTACCGTGGGCATGTGCACGGCTTGAACAGGAAGAAGGGTCGCACCTGGAGTGACTAAATGATTATCATACGCAACGCGGATCTGTATACCTGGGGAGAAGCAGTCCAAGACGTCCGGAATGACCCCCGCGTCTTGCAAAGAGCTGGGGGCCGCGGACTGCTTGAGTGTAGAGGCCATCTGAGCGTGCGCGAGGACGAAGTGCTGCGTAAGCTGGAAGGGTAACGACGAAGAGAAGAAAAGTGCGAGCGATATCAAATAGCGTGGAGCTCCCTGGCGAAGAGAGGCCATGTAAAGGATGGCACGGGCGGCGGTGGAGACGAGAGGGGGGGCTGATGAGTGGGGGAGGAGGAAAAGATGATGAGAAAGGCGAGCTTTAATTGTAGGGCAGGATGGGACAACAAACACGGCAGCTTTCCTAACTACGATACACCCAAATATTCTGTCAGCCAAAATTTAGAGAGCACACACACACTGCACAAGAACGATGCACAGAACAGAACAAGAGACGGGGTATAGTGGTAGGGCTTCATGGACTACATTGTTTATCAGTCCTTTAAGGGTTTAGACGCTTATTATACTGGGCCAGACTATCGTACATAGGATACTAATGAATCTGTGATTATCCAAAGAATACGATCACTATTCCATCACCATCCGTAAGAGAGCTACAGCTCTTCTATTGTCCCCCATCGAAGAAAGGAGAATGGTAGGAGGTTGGATGAAGCCTGGATTATTCGCCAACACCCCCCCGTCCCTGTTGATGGATACAAACGACAATCAAATATTTCGATGTATAAAGAGGCTACGGCATAATCAATATTGATCTCTCGGAAGAATCAACAACAAAAAAGATAAAATGAAAATGGAAATGATGATTTTTTTTTTTTTTTTTTTTTTTTTTTTCTATTTTCTTTTTGTCGTGTATGTGCTTTGTGAGCAGATCCTTTACTCGCCCTATTCTTCTTCTTCTTCTTCTGCTTCATCATCATCACCACCATTATCATAGTCTTCCGCTTCTACAAATTCTTCATCCTCCTCTGCATCCTCGTGTTCTTCCATCTCCTCCTCCTCCTGCTCCTCCTCTTCCTCCTCCATCATCATCTCCTCCATCCCTTCCTCCCCCAGCTTTTCTCTTTCATTTCCCGCTTGCGTCTCCATGCTCAATCCCTCATCCTCATCGTCCTCGTACTCGTCATCCTCTTCCTCTCCCCTCCCTCCTCCCGCCCCCCTAAGATCTGACATCGATGGCGGTGGTCCCATCGGGGGGGGCACCACCCCACCACCCTCACCATACAACCGCTCCAAATATGCCTGCTCATCAAACGTCAACAATACCTGCTGCGGCGCTGACAGCAAGGCAGACGAGAATCCACCCACCAGCGGCGAGACGGCCATCATCTCCCACGCCACTTTTGCTCCATACCTGAACGGTTTCAACTGTAGCAAGAAAACCCCCGGGACCATGCACAGCAATAACGGCTTCCACGGCCCTTGTGCTCCAAATTTTCCGAACAAATAAGCAGCAAATGCGTACCTACACGTACGTCCCCAGTCAAAATTCAACTGCACTGCCAGGGACTTGACAATCTCCTCCAACCCCGGCACACCTAACTCCCGCACCACAGCACTGATCAAATATGGGTTCGGTTTGACTGGAGAAGGAGGGGGCATCTCCTGCTCATGCTGTTTAAGATATTCTTTCAACATGATCACCTCGTCTTTCATCCTCCTCGTCCTGGCCTCCTCCCCCCCTTCCTCCTCGTCCTCCTCGTCCTCCTCCTCGTCCTCCTCTCCTTCCGTCGGTCTCCCCCTCAATAAATGCTCATCCAGCGCCTGGATCGCATATCGAAGCCCCACGGCATTCGCGGCATAAAATAAGGGCTGTTTGAAATCAAGTGATTCAAATCGAACCTTCAACGCCAACATCCCCTCATAATCCAAATGAGGAAGAGGGGGGGGCATGTCCAGCACGATAGGCAACGCCACCGCTGGCCGCCCTCCAATCCTCCCTTCCTCTTCCTCGTCGTCCTCTTTGTCTTGTCGCATTACATCCCCGACCAGCTCCGCGTCTTGAAGCTTCCGGCCTGCGTAGAATAAACGCTGTAGTCTCACGGGTGGACTGCCACTCATCTGCTTCTGCAAGATTTGCTTCACGTCAGCAATTGTTGTGTTGCTCCCATCGAGCACCAAATCCAGTTTTTGGTCCATATCTTTAAAGCCTGAATCGGTCTTTACCAAGACTTTGATGCGATCTGGTGGCGCTGGTGATGGGGATCGCTGCTGCCTCGCTGCTTTATCCGCTGCTGCCCCGTCGACGCCATCTCCAAACGCAAGGTTCTGGAAAGGGTCTTCATGCGCGGAAGATCCTCCACGCTGCGCTTTCAGCCAGCAAAACGAAAGCCTCCTTCTATCATCCGAAGGTGCTGGTGCTTCTGCTGTAGATGCTGCTGCAGCTTGTTCTCCTCTTTCTTCTCCCCCCCTTTTTCTTCTCCGCGCCGTGGGTGATAACGGCGCTGAATTCCCACTCCTATTACTGCTGCTGCTGCTACTACTACTACTTCTACTACTTCTACTTCTACTACTGCGGATATGCGCCATCTTTGACGCTCCTTGTCCTCGTCCCATGCGCATCCATGACGGCAGCGGGTGCTGCCGACCTCCTGGTCGTGTTGCTAGCCTCCCCCTCCCTATTCCGCCTGCTACTCCACCTGCTACTGCGCCTACCGTCGCTAACATGCTGCCCAGCAAGAGTGCCACCGTGCCCAGAGCTAACCGTCGTCTGACTCGTAGTGGTGGGAGTGGGGGTGGGCTTGGAGCGTCGCTGCTCATTGTGTCTTGAGGGTGAGGAGGAGCACCCTGCTTGGCTGAGTTGCAGCTCTCCTTGCCTGAAGAGGGATTTTATCAAGGGAAGGAACTTTGAGTGTTACAATATTTTATGCTTGAAATCATGTCTCTTATTGGACAGATGCTAGGGAGTGGGTACAGCACTCTGTCACGCTGTCCGGAAGCCACACGCAACCGAGAGGGTTGATTTGCGTGAGGCAAACGTGCAGTACCCATCCGTCGCTTTTTTGAGAAAAAAAGGGAGGAGGGGAAGGGGCCGAATGTGTTGTTTCACAGTTCTCCACGACGTGGAGCCTATGTGTCCAGATACATAGAAGGTTGAGGGTGAGAAGAATGAGAGAGGCGGCACCAGTATTAAGAGTAGTACCAAATAAAACCGAACCAAACCATCCCTCAACCACAGATAGCCGTTTTCAATCGCGCCGCTGCTGTATCGATAAATCTCGTTTATCTACACAGCCTGTTGCCTCCCCCAATTTGCCTAACCCTGGTCCCACGACTATGCCCACGATCACTGAGGCGGTCGACGACGGGAGTGGGAAAAAGCAGCGGAAGCAAATGGCTGCCGACAAGCCCCTCAGGGAGGGCGACTTGTAACCTGGAGCCGCATAGAATGTGTCTGCGTACTCCTTCCCTCACTCTCATTCCATCTTTTTAAACCCATATCATCACGTAGGACACTTGCAGTCATGACGAGGAAGCGGCTGACGCCACCAATACAGCTCAGCCATCCAAGGAGACCAAGGACGTTGCCTAGCCTCCCCACCAGTAGCTGTCTATCCCTCATCATCACTGCAACCTTACTCCTCGAGCTGGTCGTTACCCTCCTGCGACCCACAACCACCGTTGCTACCTTAAGCGCACCCTCCTCTAAGCTGTGGGGCCCTCAGAGCCGCCCATGTTCCTTGCACGCAGCGCGAGGGGGGGGGGTAGGGTCCAGTAAGAGCAGCAGCAGTCCGCCTCCCGCCCATCCAACCCCTGCTCGACAAAGGAAAGAGGAGGAAAATGAGGCACATTTTTTTTTTACCATCGGAGAACGCTTTCAGTCAATGGTGACGCACGAATGCCACCTCGAAGAGGCGGACGTGGAGGATCAGCAGGAGGAGGAGGGGGAGGAGGAGGAAAAGAAGCAAGCAACCTGGCGGACACAAGGCATACAGAGTTTTGCAGAGGAGGAGGAGTTGTACACCGCATTGCAATATGGCGTGGTGGCCATTGTTGGCCCACAAGCAAGTGGGAAATCCACCTTATTGAATGCTTTGTTTGGAACAAGGTTTCCGGTGCTTAATGTGAGGGATGCAGGGGCGGGAAGGAGGACGACGAGGGGCGTTTGGGTTGACCTTGGCAGCGAGAAAGGGAGTAGCTGCAACAGTGCCAGCAGTAGTAGCAGTCCAACAGCAACCTTATCGTCTGCTTGCCAAAGTCAAAGACCGCTGGTGGTCCTGGACACGGAAGGGTTGGAAAGCGTGGCACGTGGGGAGGGGAGCGACCTCTTCGATCGGCAGCTCTCCGCGCTAGCAGTAACGGCCGCCGACGTTATCATTTTAAATGTATGGGCGAGGGATATTAGAGGGGGCCGGATGGGAGGGGAGCTGCATGCATCGTTGCTGCAGACATTGATCGAGCGGACGACGACGGTGACGACGAGGAGCTCGAGTGGAAGGGCGAGTGAAGGAGGAAAGAAAAAGAAAGAAGAGAAAGAGAATCAGGGAAAGACAGTAGCAACAACAACCACGACGAAGACCACTGTCTCTAGACTGACCAAGAGGAGGAAGGCGTTGGTGGTGGTCTTGAGGGACTCAGAGCAGCTGGATGGAGACGCGGCGGGGGCCCTGGGCATCGTCACGCGCTGCCTTGAAGAGGCTTACGCTGCTCTGGGACACCCCCCCCCTTCCTCCTCCTCTTCCTTCTCCTCCTTTTCCGCCTCTTTAGTGAAAGGATCGAAGAAATCGACCACGACGAAGAAGGAGGGAGGGAAAGCAGAGGAAGGGGGGTTGGACGTACGGGTGGTAGCAATGCCTTCCAGAGAATTCCAGCCAAGTGCGTTCGAAGAGGCAGTGCAAGAGCTTCGACGCACTCTCCTGCTCTTTGACCGAGAATCGTCAGCAAACGCAACAGGGATCGGAAGAGCTGAATTGTCAACAATCAAGACGAAGAAGCCGTCCTCCTGGTCAGAAGCACCCACGCAGCTCTTCCAACCGGTACCTCTTTCCGAATTCCCCGCCTTCGCCGCTGAGCTCTGGGCCTCCATCATCCAGGAAAGTGCCGGAGGGATGGTTGGAGACAGCCCTGCCTCCCTCCCGTCCCCCTCAAAGCGAGGAACGGACGAAGAAGAGATCCAAGCCTTCATTCGTCGGAAGGTGGTGGAAAGCATTGTCCAGGAGGCGGAGAAACGCATCGAGAGATTGGGGCATAAGGTAGAGGCAGCTGCCAGTGAGATGCCCATTTTAGAATACGGCCGCGACGCCGACAGCATCATTACCTCCTCACTCAAATCGCTCTCGGTCCGCCTTCCTCCCTCTGCTGCTGCTGCTGCTGCTGCTGCCACGACCGCGGAATCTGATGTCATTGCCGCACTCACGCGCCGACTTGCTCCCTCCTTCCGCCAACACCTCGACGCCCTGAACGAGTATTACTTTGCAAAATTCCAAGACCGTTTTACTGGCCTCTTTCTCCCTGTACGTGCCTTGGACAAGGAGGCGACGTCCATAACAAAAGACGTGAGCACCGCCTTCCAAAAAGCGGCCGAAGCAGCTGTTCCAGCTTCCGTAGGGCGGAGGAAGGGAAGGATGCAGGGGTGGGAGTGGGAATGGGCGTTAGAACGGTTGAAGGATGAGATGGACTTGGAAGTGGCGGATCGGAGGATGGAGGTGGAGGTTCTTTTTCCAGGGGAGGAAGAGTTGGAGATGGGGAGGAGCCGGTTCCTGAGGAAGTCATGGTGGAAGAAGGTGGTACTCAAGGCGGCTGTGTTGTACGTAAACTACTTGCAGACAGTCCACGCTGCACAAGGCATGGCCCGGGCGGCGAAAAGGAGACAGGAAAAATATCCTCCAATTCCCATGTTCTAGATTGTGGAGTGTTGTAGTGTCGGAGGGAGCTGCCAGAGGAAGAGGAATGAGAGGACGGGAAATATACTAAGACAGATGATTCGTGAAATGATTAGACACAAAGGCAACGTAGGTCGAAAAGACAAAAATGCACTCACTCACAGCATACCATACCTGAATGACAATAAAAAAAAGATCATAAACTAGAAGACATGACAGCACTGCAGCACTGTGGGTGCTAAGACGACCCAAGGCGACCTTTATCATGAAATCACCTCGTCCTCTCTATTTCTGTCTATCCTTTCTTTGTTTTTTCTTTCTTTCAATTTTTTCCTCGATCATATGAATGTTGACAGTATTAACATTTTGTCACTCCCGGGAGCGATTTTGGCTCGCTTACTTGCTGCGGTTGCTAGGTTTATACCTGATGTTTCTCGTGCTTGGCGTCGCACAGCACGTCCGAATACACGTTCTAATGTCCTTAGCTTTTTGCCTAACTTTCCAATATACCTTGGTGTCGTCCTTATGATGACGAAGTCGAACACTATTGCCTACTCTGTTTCTACATCCATCTCTCTTTTCTCCTCCGAAATACCCACTCCATCGTCTCTTTTCCCTCTGTCTATGACACCTCTCTTGCTTCTTGTGTATGCGTGTATGCGCGCGCGCGTATGTACACACATGTATTGGGACACCTTCACCGCCTATGAATGTAAAACATAAACCCTCCCTCTCTCCCTTTCTATCCCTCCCCCCTCCCTCTCCTTATAGCAAAGTGCGAGCATTTGTCGTACCATTCGACTGCTGCTGCTGTTGGTTCCTATGCTGCTCGCGGCCACGGTGCTTCCCTACCTTCCTCCCCCCTCCTTCTCCCTTTCCCCCTTCTCCTTCTCCTCCTTTATCTCTCCTCCCACGGTGATATGGCCCATATCTGTGTCCCCGCTTCCCGTCACATCTTCTCTCTCTCTGCCCTCCATCCCTTACCCCCCCTCCATCTCTCTTCCCTCCCCTTCCCTCCTCGCTATCCCTTGAGGACGAGGAGCAGCCAACAGTGGAAGGGGAAACACTCCCCCTACATTCGACGACAAGAGAAGTATGAGGGGGAGGGAGGGAGCGAGGGTCACCATCCAGGCCGAGGCCGGGACGGATGACAAATATGCGAGTGTGGGCATCAAGTATGATATATCCCTTTTCAAGGGCAGCCATGGCTGCTGTCCACCTGGTACGGGAATCACCCTCAATCCGAGCGAGACAGCGAGTCTCAATTCGGAAGTAATTTTCCGCCCGTTCCGCCTTCCCTTTCTCAACTGCTGAGGTCAACGAGGGAGGAAGGGAAGGAGGGGGGTTTGTGGAGACATTGGGTTGAACGAGCAGCTCCAGGATTGCTCGTCCCTTGGTGCTGCCCTGGCCTTCCTCTACCGCCCCTGAGGTTGCCGCTGTCTCTGCTGTTGCTGCTGCTACTGCGTCCTCCTCTTCCTCCTCCTCCTCCTCCTCCTGCTCCTCCCCCACCACTACTACCACCTCTTCTTCTTCCTCCTCCTCCTTCTCCTCCTCTTCCTCCTCTACCTTCGCCACCTCCACGAGCTGCGTGGGAAACGCCGGAAAAGCCATCTCATAGCTATACATCTCCCGTTCCTCATACTCATAATCTCTCTCCCTCTTTCCCTCATACTGCTGCTGCTGCTGCTGCTGCTGCTGTTGCTGCTGCTCCCACCACCCCCCCTCTCGTTCCATATCCCATCCCTGAACATTTTGGAACATCGCCACCTGCCTCGCGTCAAACGCACCGAAGCTCACCCTCTCATCCTGTCCCCCCCCCCGCTCCTCCCCTACCTCCTCCTCGTCGTCGTCCTCCTCTTCCTCCCCCTCCGCTCTCCAAAAGAAAGGCGCACTCAATGTCATGACACCCTCATGCTGATATACAGGCGTATGATATACAGGATAATATGTCCCTGACTGGTCATAATACCCACCCACACCTCCCCCCCTCCCTTCCTCCTCCCCCTCCCCCTCCTCCTCCTCCTCCCAACCCACAGTCTCCGCGTCATCATTTACTCCTTGGCTCTGCTGCTGCAGCAGCTGCTGGTACTGCACCTGGTAATGGTGGTCCTGCTGCAGCTGCTGCTGCAGGCGGGTGAAGATGTCAGGGGGAGGGACAGGGAGGGGGGGAAGGCCCGTTTCAGGAGAGGGATACATCATATATCCATGAGCAGCTGTCCAATACACAGGCACAGATATCATTCCACAGAACGTGTGGGTTGTGGTGGTGGTGGTACTGCATGTCCTATGCGAGGGAAATGACCCTTCCACTCTCTCCCTCCGTTCCTCCTCTGCTTCGGCAGCTTCGGCTCCGACAGCCGAGTTCGAGTGGATGATGGATATGGCCTTGGACCCTTCCCCCATCCCTGCCTCCTCCATCCCCTCCTCCCCCTCCTGCTCCTCCTCCCCCCTCTCTTCCTCGTCCTTCTCCGCAGCTACTTCATCAGCCATCACTACCTCCCGCTCTATCTCCTCTTCCTCTTCCTCCTCCTCTTCTTCCTCCTCCTCCTCCTCCTCCTCCTCCTCCTCCTCCTCCTCCTCCTCCTCCTCCTCCTCCTCCTCCTCCTCCTCCTCCTCCTCCTCCTCCTCCTCTTCCGTCTCCTCCGTGCCGATCTGCAGCTTTAAATACCCTATCTCAAGAACTGTCTCCTCCTTAACATCTCCCCTACCCCTCCCTTCTTCCCCCCTTGCCCCTTCTTCCTTACCCTCCTCCTCCTCCACCACCACCACCGCCACCCCCACCGCATCAGCTGACAAAGAAGCCAAAGCAATTTCCTTAGCCGCTGTCTCTCCCTCCTCCTCCCCCTGCCCCCCCCCAATCATCTCCCCCTCATCCTCCCTACCTTCTTTACCGCCCTCTCCCTCTTGCCTATCCTCCTCGACCGGCACCACACCCTCATCATGAGGCGCAAGCAAGACGTCTTCCCTTCCCTCCTCCTCCTGCTGCTGCTGCTGCTGCTGCTGCTGCTGCTGCTCCTCCTCCTGCTGCTCCTCCTGCTGCTGCTGCTGCTGCTGCTGCTGCTGCTCCTCCTCCTCCTCCTCCTCCTCCTCATGCTGCTGCTGCTGCTGCTGTTGTTGCTGTTGCTGCTGCTGCTGCTGCTGCTGCTGCTGCTGCTGCTGCTGCTGCTGCTGCTGCTGCTGCTGCTCCTCCTCCTCATGCTGCTGCTGCTGCTGCTGCTGCTGCTGCTTCATCATATTCCCCAGTATCTCAAGGGGGGAAGATGATCGTTTCTGCATTCCTCCCCCACTCCCTCCACCCGTTTTCTCTCCCTTCCTCCCCCCCTTCCTCCCTTTATTTTTCCCCTTCCCAGTTGCCTTGCCCTTCCTTGCTCCTGCTCCTGCTGCTGCTGCTGCTGCCGCGGCTGCCTCTCCTCTGACCACCACGATCTGATCCATCTCCTCAATCCACGCCTCATTGGGCTCAAACGGGATTTCCTCCTCCCATCTCTCTTCCTCCTTCTCTCCCTCCTCCCCTTCTTTTCCCTCCCCTTTGAGCCCCTTCCTCCCTCCCTTCCTCCTCCTACCAACGACAGCTGCTGTTGCTGCTCCCGTCGTCACCGATGAAACCTCCTCCTTCTCTCCCTCCCCACCCCCTTTGCAATCCTGCTCCTCTATCTTTCTGTCCCGCTCTCTTCCCCCCTCTTCTTCCTTCCCCCCTTCCAATACCTGCACCGGCAGCTGTCGAACTTTCAATCCCCCCATCGCCGCCTCCAAATCCACCATGTCCTCCTCCCCTTCCTCCCTCCCGTCCTCCTCCTCCTCATCGTCATCCGAAGCCTGGAAGTACCCCTCTGCATTCCCCAGCACTACCTTCTGCCTCTGATTTCCATAAAAGGTAATCGCAGGGGCCATAGCGAGGGAGGGAGGGAGGGCATCCTTAAGGGTATACAGCTTGTTGGCGTGTGGGAGGAGGACGGAGGAAAAAGACGAGGAGGACAGCGAGGAAGGGAGCGGATGCACTACCTTGATACCGCACATAAGCGCGCCGACCACTTCGCATGCCACAATATGCATCCCCTCTTCCTTAAACGTATGGCAAAATAGTTCCAGTTGCCTTTCCCTCCCCCCCTCCCTCCCTCCCTCCCTCCCAGGCAGAAAAGAAAAGACATCTCCGGGACGAGGGCAGGAGGCTAGACGGACAGGGGCGGCACCTCCTTTTCCTTGACCATCGTGGAATTTATTCAACCCCACGATCAGACGATGCAACTGCTGCTGCTTCTGCTGCTGTTGCGAGGAGGAGAAGGAGGAGGAGCAGGAAGGGAGGACTCGCTTGGTGGGGAGGTGGAGGACCCATTCGACCGTTGTTCCAACGGGCACTGTAACGACCTCGGTCCCCAGTAACGTCTCATGCGTTAGCTGGACGCGGGGAAGGGTTAATCCCTCAGGGGCCCAAAGGGGATGGAGACCGTCTTTCGCCATCTTGGTCAGGGCGAGGAGGGAGAGGGAGGAGGAAGGGAGGGGGGTGAAGGCGGAGGTGGAATAGGGGCCAGTGGTGGTGGTAGTAGGAGAGGTGGTGATGTCGTAATTGTTGATTGTCTTATTGTTGTTATTAATGCTGGAGAAGAAAGGTTTCCTGGGCTTGGCGCTGGTGCAGGTGCGGAGAGGAGGGAAGCCGACATCTGTAGTCGTTGTGCTCCCCGTTTCTCCTGGATCAAAAGGCCCCATGGAGCTGCTGCTGCCGTTGCCGCTGCTGTGGTTGTTGTTGACGCTGGTGATGCTACAGGGCATATACAGATTCTCCTCCTCCTGCTTCGTCACAGTGCTGAAAGCAGCAGCAGCTGTACCACTCGTCTCTCCCTCCTTCCCTTCCAGCTTCACTCCATCCCATTCGTCCTCTTCATGCTTCCCACCCTTCCTCCGCTTCTTTCTCTTTTTCCTCTTCCTTCCTCCTTGTCCTCCTTCTCCATTTCCTACAGCCATATCATCCACCAAACCACCTCCCTCCTTCCCTCCCTCCTCCTTCAGCAAGGACGAGGGCGGGAGAGAAGGCCGCACCTCCAGAACCCCCCTCAGGTCTTCCGGGTAGTTTTGACAGCGGAGAAGCACCTTACCTCCTCCTTCGATCATGGTCCTTGTAAAGCCGGTGGTGGTCTCGGTCAGCTCTAACATCCATGTCTCGCCCCTCTG
This sequence comes from Nannochloropsis oceanica, assembly GCA_004519485.1. Taxonomy (NCBI): domain Eukaryota; class Eustigmatophyceae; order Eustigmatales; family Monodopsidaceae; genus Nannochloropsis; species Nannochloropsis oceanica. The sequence goes on from CP038117.1 coordinate 1,155,431, forward strand.
TAACGGTGGAGACTCAAACAATAAACAATAAACCCCGAGTTCCGCTCCTTGGGAGGAAATTGAGGGAGGAGAGGGGGTGGGAGGGGGGGACACCAAGCCCTGGATGACGTGTTCTTGACAGCCCATCGCATCGTCACCGACCTTCCACGTGACGGTGTCGCCAACGCCAACCGTGAGAGAGGACGGCACGAACTGAAAATTTGAGATACGAATGGAATGCTCCGCCTTTTTCTTCCATTTTTCTCTTGAATGGTTCCCGCCTGCAGCAGTAGCGCTGGTGCTGTTGCTGGTACAGCCCTCTTTCACCAGTGCATGTAGTTGCGGCTCGGCTTGTCGCTGCTCTTCCTTTTCCATACCGCTGCTGCTGCTGCGCGAAGGTGGAGAAGCGGATGCAGAGAGGGAAGAGGAGGAGGACGAGGAGGAGGAGGAGGAGGAGGAGGAGGAGGAGGAGGAGGAGGAGGAGGAGGAGGAGGAGGAGGAGGAGGAGGAAGGCGAAGGGACCCATATTGGTCCTTCGCTATGGAGGCATGAGGAAGAAGGAATAAGGGTAGATGTCCCCTTGGATACATTCCGTCGCGGTGATGACGGTGGTAGTGGCGATGGCGGAGGCTGATAGGCGGAGGAGGTCGTGGTCCGGGAGGGGGGGGAGAAAGCAGAAGGCGCGAAGCAAGGCTCTTCAGGAAGAACGTCGATGGCGACACAGTCCGCGGGCACATTCTCTATTGCCCTTGAGTGGGAAGGGGAGGAAGGGCAATAAAAGGGCGCCTCATGGATGAAAGTAGTACTCGTGAGGAGACGAGTAGTTTGCCTGGTGGTTCTGACGGGATTGTAGTTGCTGCTAGGCACAGTCATCGTCCCCGAAAGTATGCATGACTCTTCTCCCTCCTCCATCAGCCCCACTTCTCCCTCCCCACTCTTTTCAAGCTGCGGCTGATGCTGTTGCCAATGTTGCTGCGCAGATTTCTCCTTGTACGACGGATGCCTTACTTCCCTCGTGTCCATCTTGTCATTCTCCATATCTTCCCGCGGTAGCACCTCAATACGACACCGCATCGTCGGCACGCTTGGACTCTTGCAGATATAAATCCCAGGATGCGTGAAAGTGTGCTCGAAGCCATCACCTGGCTCCAACGCACTCGACGAGGACCAGGCCATTGCCTCTAAAGCAGCCGTCGCCGCTGCTGCCTCCGCTTCGGTGTTGTTCCTTCTGTTTCTTCCGATGACCATGGTATTGCTGTTGTTGGCGATTGTCCCCGGGGTGGGCTTGATGTGAATGACATGGGGGGTCTTTGTGTCGTACTCTTCGTTCACCCATCCCACCGTCTGCCCTTGCACCAGGATCAAGGAACTGGGCACAAATTGACGTCCCTGGATCTTGACTTCTACCACCACTTTGGACTGCTGCTGTTGTTGCTGTAGGTGGGGAAGTTGCTGCTGTGGGACAGTCCTATTCCCGCTCTTGCGCCCCATGTAGATGTGGGAGCAAGAGGCTTGCTGCTCTTTTTTGGCAGCCTCGACAATTTTTGGTCTTCCGGAGGTGAAAGCCCTGGGGAAAAGGAGCTTTCAAAATCAGATGAGAAAGCTCGCCCTATATCTGTGTCGTGTGTGGGAGCGCGCGGTTGGGGTCGGCAAGTTTTTATTTTTCGTTGCTCCGAAAGTGTTGCGAGGAAGAAATATGGTGCAGCAGTGTTGCCTCAAAAAGCAGCGAGTTCCAGATCGTTGCGCTTGCCATCGCCCGTCTCGGTGAACCTACGCTATTTTGGCATGGCACAGGCAATGCTTGATAAGCTCTCGCACTGTGTGGGTAAAACCACGTTGTCCGCAAGTATTCATGGCTTCTTTTGGACCAGAATTAGGTCGGTTGATTGCTTGACCTCCCCCCTCCTCCCTATTCCAACAAGAATGCAAGCTCGTCGTGCATTCCTCCTGGCCGCCACGCAGCTTCTTGCCACCACCACGCTTGCATTCCGTCCGGCACTCTTCGCACCTGTTGCCTTGCACCACCGCAGTAGTGTCAGCAGCATCAGGTACATAGGAGTTGGGAAAGATGCATGATACATTGCCCACACAATTAAGCTTCTGGAACCCGATATTAAGCTACAAAGTCCGTCTCAAACGCAACAGGACGAGCACCACCATCAGCATGGCTACGACTACTCTCTCTTCCAAGGAGCCCGCCAAATTTAGCACTAAGGACTACAGGGTATGTACTCAAGGTGTGCTCGGCCAAGCCTCCCTTCCCCCCCTCCTTTCCTGTCCTTCCGTCTCTTTCAGCAATGTGCACGGCACCCGACACTCTGATGTCAGGCATTGCCAATGCTTTGGAACACATGACAGTGGTTGGGACTGCATTGCAATATGTAATGATTGACATTACTCATGCCATCTTTCCCTCCCTTTCTCCTCCCTCATCGCCAAATAGCGGCCCCTGCATTGGGTCTTCAAAGTCGGCGACCTCAAGAAAACCCTCGCCTTCTACGAACAAGGTTTCGGGATGCACGTCCACAGACACGAAGAATTCGCTTCAGGCTGCGAAGCGACTTGCAATGGCCCGTATGGTGGATGTTGGAGTAAGACCATGGTAGGATGGGGGAAGGAGGATGAGCAGTTTGCCCTTGAATTGACCTTCAATTATGGGATTGATTCATATAAGTTTGGAAACGACTTGCGGCATATCGCCGTGGACAGCAAGGCATGGAAAGGCCCGGAGAAGGAGGTAGTGGTGGAGAAGGGAGAGGGCGGGGTAAAGCGACGGTTTGCCGTCAGTCCGGATGGGTATAGATATTTGTTGGTTGATACGGGGTGTGAGGAGGTGCCGAGCGAGCCTTTCCTGTTTGTGTCGGTGCACGTGGCCGATGTCGAGAAGAGCAAGAAGTACTATGTGGATGTATTGGATGCGAATATCCGCGCCTCGGGCCCAGGGGCGGAGGAAGGGAACGAGAACGTAATGGTAGGTTTTGACAGAGCGGGGACAGGGGTGTGTTTGGAACTGGTTCAGCTACCCGGAGGTGGAAAGGTGGATCACGCCCTGGCCTCGGGGAGGTTTGCGACTGAGACGGAGGACGGAGCACCGGAAAAGGTGGGGGACAAAGTCAAAAAGGCAGGCGGGGATATCTTGCATGGCCCCCTCAAGCTGCAGCCCCACGGGGAGGAGGTGGTGATTGTCGCCGATCCAGACGGCTACGAATTCTGCTTTGTCGACGCCAGGGGGTATACCAATTGTATCAATGTCCGGGAGGACGCAGAGGGTACGACAGTGGACTGGCCCTACCGAGAGAAGCTGGAGAAGGCGGCGCGCAGTGGGAAAAATGCCAAGCTTGAGGTGGCTAAGGTCGTCGCGGGGGACTATGACGTCAAGTCGATTAAGGGGAAGATGGAGGGTTTCTTGAAGGCGCATCCGGTGGTGGTGTTCGCACAGGCGACCTGCCCGTTCTGTTCCAAGGCCAAGGCGTTGCTGAAGGAGGTGGGGGCAAAATTTGAGGTGGTGGAGGTGGATGCGATGGAGGGAAAGGAGGGGTCTGCGATGAGGGTGGAGCTGGACAAGGTCACAGGGAGGAGTACGGTACGTTTTGAGGCGGGAGGGTGGAGGGAAGGGTAAAGACGGTGGCAGTCGGTTTGGAAATGCTTGGGCCTCGTTTTAAATCAAGTTCACTTAATGCTTCAAACTTCAACTTCAAATTACCTTCTCTAAACATCATATTTTCCTATTTTCCTCTTCGCTCAGGTGCCCAACATTTTCATCGGGGGCAAGCCCGTGGGTGGTTTTACGGATGGGATCGAAAAGTTGCACCAGGAAGGAAAATTGGTGCCATTGTTGAAGGAAGCTGGGGCAGTGTAATGGAAGAATTGTGGGAAGAAGGCTGCTTGAAAATCATTCATGAACGTGGTTCGATACTTAAATGGGATGGGACGAAGGGGTGAGACGAAGGGAAGATCAAGTCTGTGTCGGGACATAGGAGAATTACGTCGAGGAGTAAGAAGAAATAATAAACATTACGTGGACCGTGTAAATTGTAACTCTCGACTCTTCTCTCTTCGGACATTGGCTTGGACGATATGAACTTTTACCGCCCGTCGTGTGTTGCACGATCAGAAGACGAACGACATTATTTACCACCCCACAGCGCCGTCCCGGAGGCTCGAGCACCCCCTATCGACATGCACGTTGCCTCTCTGTATCATACTCTGCAGACATCCTATGAGGCGCACACGTTATTGAGGTCTAGATCGCCTATAGAAACGTATAATATTCTACACAGCAGCCTGCTGGCCGCTGGCATCATCATCGCCGTGATGATCCTATCCCTTGATCCTTTTTATTTTTGAACACCCTCTACCCTGACCTGACACGTAGACACATACTATCATCCACCCACGCACAACCTCACACGCACACACACAGGCAGCTTTCCCGTCCTGTCCAACCTGGAGTGTCCCGACGTTATCGAATCGCCGACAATCGCGCCATGGTGAGGCACGCCATCCGTCGGGAGAAAAACCCCGTGCCCCGCCCCAGCGGCATTGGCAAAGCCCCACTAAAGATGGGAATGACTGGGGTTGCCGCTACAATAGGTTCTCTTGATGCTTATGTTGTGCCGATGACGCGATATGTCGCCCCGCCTCCGCTGCCGCCGGAGCCCCAAAAGCCCAAGCCTAAGGCATCAGTCGCAGCCGCAAGCAAACCAACGTACCGCAGCACCAACACCGCTAAAGCCTTGCCGCGTTCCTCCGGGTCGCAAAAGTCGAAGCCAGCAGCAGTTGCAGCCGCAGTAATCACCGAGGCTCCCACACCCTCGGCTCCCATCTCTGCTACCGAAGCCTTGTCCACAGACTGGCTCGTGGAACGACTACACGGTGGGCATGGTCGAGTGGATGCTCAGGCATCGTGGGATGCACGTCGCACAGAAAAACTGACAGTGACGGACGTGGCGTTGTTCAACAAGCGGCGCATTCTGGGACAGCAGGCCAAAGCGCGTCAGCCCGGGTGGCGTGTACAGGGGGATAAGCGAGTGTTTGTGGCGTATACGGGGGCGGGCATGCAGGTGGCGGAGGGGGCAGAGGCATTTAAATTGAGTGTGGCCTTTGGGAAGAAAAAGACGAAACGAGTGGGTGCTGGAGGTGGAGAAGCGGGGAAGACATGTGTGAGCAAGGGGAAGAAGAAGGGTAAAAGCGACATGTACAGCTAGAGTCAGCAGGTAATGCAAGTGTATGCATGGACGTGAGCATAGATAATTATTTGTACATTTATACAGCGACAACGTGAAGAAACAATGTATGCCCCGAGACTGATATGCCCCGAGACTGAAGGCGTCTCCTTGCTGCTAGTTTACTTTTTCGCGTGTGGTTGTCCTGCTGCCTGCCTTTCGTTTCAACCTTTTTCCAATCCTTACTGCGTGAGCATCGTCTCAGCACCTTAATCACCCCCTACCCCTCCCTCTCCCTCTAAAAATCCCCTATCATTGCCGCATGCCTCTCCCTCTCCATCCTTGCCCTCTTCTTCATCACCAACGCCATGGGCTCCACCACACACTTCTCCAGCAATTCCACCGCCCCCTTCAACTCAGTCTTCTTATAATCAGACACACCCCTTGCGACTTCGTCCTGGGCATGCTCGGCATCATAGGCATCAATCTGAGCCGCCAAAGCTTTCAGAGTGGGGACCTTAAATGGGTCAAAGTCATCAATTGCCACCGGGTCAATGGGTACGCACACCCTCCCTGTCTTGGGGTGCACCGCAAACGGACTCTTCAGCAAGTGATTAATCCCCTTAGATACATTCACGTCCAGCCTCGGGTAGCAATACTTGAACACAACCTCATACTTCCACAACTCAAGTGCATACATCCCCCCTCCCCCCCTCCCTCCCCCACCAAGCGATCCTCCTCGACTTTGTCGCCTGGCCCCACCTCCACTATTCCCAGTCTTCGCATGCAACTGCGTCTTTATCTCCCTCCACCGCTCTTCTGCCGTTGTCAACCGTCTCATCTCCCTCCTCAGCTTTAGTGCCAGGTCCTCATCCGGCAGACTGTCTAGAAGCGTGTCCCAGGAGTTTTCCGAGTCCAATACCCCTTGCCCTTCCTCCCCTAACACCCCCACCTCGAACATTGGCTCCAGGATATCAAAAGCCCGAGCAAAAGACGGGTGCAACGGCCAAGTCAACCCAGCATTCTTACCCTTCCCACTGTTGTTCTCATTCCCCCTCGGCAAACTCAGATACTCCACCACCGCACTCCGCCCGTCGTTCGTAAGCCCACGGACGTCCTCGTCACACACCCAGCAATGCACGCCACGCCGACCCGAGTACACCCACAGCAACTGCTGAAATCCAAAGTCCTCACGGAGGGCCGTATCGACAACTTTGACGGCCATGGTCATAAAAATCCAGCATTTGGGACATATCTTGGCACCGGTACAGCAGGTACGGATGTCGTCGTAGTCGGTCATGTCGATATCGAAGATGAGCTCTCGTTCCACCGGCTTGAAGGCCTAGCAAAAGAGAGGGAGGAAAAGGAAGGGAGAAAATAAGTACATACGAAATATGAGCACCATAGAGTAGATGCAATGGGTGTCGGTAGTGTTACTGGCAGTATACTTTCCCCCTCCCTCCCCCACCCCCCTCTATGCCCCAACCTGCAACCTACCTCGGTCTTGACAGTGTGATGGTCCTTCGGGGGCATCGTAAACACGGCCCCAATATCGATCTTGTGCGGCTGCTTCTTCTGGATTGCCGCCTCCATTTCCGCGGCATCCCGGAAGGATTGGTAACGGATGTAGATGTCATCGTTGATGGTAAAGGAAAACTCCCGGCGAGAGAAGAAGTCCCGGACTACATGCCCACCCTCACTATCAGGGTCATTGCCATACGACAGCCATTTGAACATGGCTTGATACGGGAACAAGCGTGTGTAGAAGAAGCGAAGCAACTCCGGGCTGAATTCCTGGTCGTTCACCGCGGGTGTGGCCGGGCCAGCGACGTCCATGCTGTCCTTGTCCTTGGTGCCGGACGTGGAGGTCCGGCGGGAGGAGGAAGCTGTGTTCATAGTCGGTTGAGGTACGAAGGAATAAGTATGGGCAGAAGGATCATGACTACAATAGGTAGAGGCGTGATTCTGGAGGAGGAGATAGAAATGTGTATGTGCATGGGAGATGGGGGGGGAGGGCTGGGCTAGTGGGGCCTGGCCATGATTGATGCTGGTGGTGGGTGGGACAAAAGAGAGCAGACTACAATCCAGGCGAAGAAAAAGGGCCTGGCATAATTCCACGCTCACCAAAAAAACAAAAGGATGGCCATGCTGCATCATTTGCGAACGCGTCCGAGCCTCTATGTGCGGCACGGCGGAAGGGAAGTGGAGAAGGCGGGAAAAAGAAAAAGGAAAAGATACATGCGCGCAAGGGCAAACCAAAGGCGCCCTTCCTAGGACCATCAAAGAAAAGGGTAAAATGCACGTGGTGTCGCGTATCGTACTGCCGTTGCCTACCTGTGCTCATGCTAGGAGCTTGTCTTTGTTGTATGGAACAGGGCAAGCACTCAGGCGCAGAAAGCCAAAGGAGGAAATCGTTGCTACAGCGGCGTCCTGTGCCTATAGATGTGCGTGTGCAGATATGCCACGTTGTGAGACGTGAGTGAGTGCAGGCTTTTTGTGTGTGTACACTCTGTTGTGTGTTGTTGGTGAGGCAAAGGGGAAAAAAAGAATCGACGAAGCGCGCGCAAAAGAGCGAGCCTCGGTCCGATCTGCAATTTACTTTCTGGTTAGAAACGAACAAAAACACCCTAATGCAACCAAGCAGGTAGTGCAAGTTTTCAATCCTTTGCTTCTTTTTAAAAAATGATGGCTGGGTAGTTGTTGGTTTCATAAGATTTCTATTCCTGCTAACAGCGTTTACCCCGTTGCTTTAATTTGATTTCATAGTCATCTATTGTTCTTACAACACAAAACTGCTGCTATTGCTCTTACTACATTACCATCCCAATATTGGTTCCCTGAGATCAACATTGATATCTCGATTATCTCGACTTGCATGACGCACGTCCTTTCCATCCCTGCGTCCTCACTTAATACTCCCATTCCCTCCCTCCCTCCCTGCCTCCCTGCTCCCCTCCCTAAATCAACAGCAACTCCTCCGCTAGCCTCACACACGTCTTCTTCACCCCGGCATCCCCAAACAAATTCAACTGATTCAGGTAATAATAAAACTGGTACAGCTTCTGCCTCATCTCAAACCCCTTTGCCTTCGGCAACACCTCGTGGTAAGCCGTCCAGAAATCATCCCGAAACCCACCAAACAAGGTCATCATCGCCAGCTCCATCTCGTGATGACCGAAGAAACATGCCGGGTCAAAAATAACGGGCCCCTCATCTGTTGCCCCTGCATTACCAATCCACAAATCCCCATGAATAAGAGAGGGTTTCACCTCCACCCCCAACAACAAAGAAGGCACCACCTGAATCACCCTCGAGCCCAGTTCCCGCAATTCCAAATCAGTGCCGTTGAGCGCTGCTCGGCCATACTGCTTTTCTTGGTACAATGCCGTCACTTGTGACTCAAGCCGTTGGGCGAGGAAGGCCGGCCAGGAGTCCGTCCACGTGTTGTTCAACGGGGTCAAGGCCAGGTAATTCGACACCGAAAAACCAAACCTCCCCTTGTGCAGCGCCGCATGCGTCTGATCCAGGTGCAATGCAGCGAGTTTTTTCCCCAGCTGCTGTTGCATGTCACCTCGCATGATCCCGAAGGGCTTTAATTTTAAATGCTCCAAGACCATGAACGCCCCTGGGCCGATGTCCCCGACTTTGGGGAGCTTGCCCAGGTGCAGAGGCTTGGGGCAGGGCAAAGTGTTGGTGGCCGCCAAAGCACTCAGCCCTACAGCTTCAGTAAGGAAGACGGAAGGGTCCTCAACGCGGTTGAGCTTTATGAAGAAAAGGCCCTTGTCCGTGGTGTACTTGAAGACCTCGTTCCCGTTCCATCGTGAGTCGAGCAGCTCCCACTTCTCTACTTCCCCTACACCCAGTACTTTTTGTAAGGCTTGGACAATGGGATCGTTGGGCTCTGTACTAGGCATGTACTTAGGCCCGGCAGCTTGAGCTTCGCCAATCTCCCGTACGGCGCCTTCCTCTAATTGCTTCATGATTTTTTCTGCCTCTTCCTGCGCGCGCGCATCGGCAATGATGTCGGCCAAGCTGCCTGGCGCCTTGGAAGGCAGTTTATCACTCTGTATCTGCTGATCTTGCTGTGTGTGTTTAACGTGGCACCGGAAGAGACCACGGACAGGAACAGCAGAGGACGAAGAGGAACACGACGAGGAAGGAGATGGGAAAAGGAAAGCATGTGCGGAGGCGACTGCGGCCGCCAAGAAGATGCAAGCCATGTTATGACTGCGCATGGTGATGACCAGTAAGGAAAGCGACGCACCTGCGTATGTCTCCGGGCGAGAAAAGTGGGACAATGAGCGTTATGGTGGGTCTTGTTGGGCGTCCTGGAAGCAAAGTCAAAGCCTCTCGTGTTGTTGACGTTGAAGTCGGACAAACGTTCGACCTGCGCATCCTCCGGAAGTCGCCCCCTTGGCTCATATTCTTTGTCTGTGTTCCTGCATGCCTACATGCAGCATGCGGGATGACAAAAGAAAAGACAGGGTCGAAATATAGAAGATTTTGGCTGCCAGCAAAGATTATGGTGCGTTTTTCGTTCTCTAAATTACTTTTTCCATTAACATAGTCCTGCTCTTCCTATTCTTGCAATTTCTTGAATTTGTGCATCTCCTGCTGCGGCTATTGCGGCTGCTGCGGCTACTACTTCTCCTCACCTTATTTCTGCTGCTGCTGGTTTTACTGCTCTTTTGACACGACCGCAGTTTTTCAACTGTAGCTAGGGCTAGGGCTGCTATTCGTGGAACTTGCAACAGGCAAGTAATAAAATGAGCGAGTCTCTACCCTTCCTGCCTGCTAGTGCTACGTCTTCGTGCTTCTAGAACTCAAACCACTGCCGCGAGCGACATTGCCTGCTCAGACTTCATAGATCTATGTAAACCAGAACGCCGCATAAGGGATTGGTTGCAAAGCAAAAGCTCATTTAATGACGCTCCGTTGTCCGCTGAGAGAAGGATGCTGATGCTGGTGAGGCTGGTGCTGCTGTAGCTTCTGTAGCTCGTGCAGCTGCCTGGCTCGTGGTAGCGGCGGCTACTGCTGCTTCGAGCGATGGCCACCGCCGTATCTGGTGCTGATGCCGGTGCTGGCTGTCCTTCACGTTCATTCACAATTCTCTGACCCACATTTGAATTCCCTAAGGCTTGGCCTTCTTCAGCACCGGCACAATCCGTCCCCTCCCCCCTCTTGGCCACCCGTCTCCCCTTCCACCAACCGCGATACTTCTTCTTGCCCCCCCTCCTCCTCCATCCCCTCCTCCTTGTCCCCTCGCCGAGGATGGCGCCGATGCAAAAAAGTCGCTTTTCAACAACATCCCGGTCGAGGATTTCTGCCCCTCGGCCACTCGTGCCCTTTCCTTCTCCCTCGCCTCCATCTCATCGTGCCTCGACGCATAAGTAGGCATAAGCGAATCCTCCTTCGGATAAGGCCGCTCCTCCGTGAAGAAGATGTGCCGCTGCGCATCTGTTGCGGTCAACCTTTTCATGGGGTCAAACGCCAACAGGGAATTCATCAAATCCACTCCTCCGTCACTCAAATGAGGAAAGCGCGTTGCCACCGTGTTGTACGGGTACTTGTCCCCCCGCAACGACACCATGCCCGAAGCTATGTGCGGTAGCCTCTCTACCCCCGGCCATATTCTCTCATTTGGACTCCCCAATAGCTCAAAAATCTTCTCCAACTGCATCAATTCATTCGAACCTGCCAACAAGGGTTCATACGCCATCAACTCCCCCAAAATACATCCTACCGCCCACATGTCAATCGCAATGTCATACGTCTCCGACCCCAACAACAACTCCGGGGCTCGGTACCAAAGAGTGACAACTTTAGGGGTCATGGGTGCGGGAGGAGCGCCGTAAAGACGGGCGAGGCCGAAGTCAGCGAGCTTCAGGCAGCCTGGTGGGGAGGGAGGGAAGGGAGGGAGCGAAGGAGGGGAGGAGAGTGGGTTAAGGGAGAGGATGAAGACATGCAAAGACAATATGCATATTGATATATGAGGTGCGGACATCTTTCCCATCGTTGTTGCCCTCCTTCTTTTCCTCCGTGCTTACCAGTGTTGGTATAGAGGAGGTTGCTCATCTTTATGTCCCGGTGGATGATCCAGTGCTCGTGCAAGTGTGCCACACCCCTTAGCAGCTGTAGCATCAGGTTCTTCACCTCGGACGAAGTGAAACGCGTGTTCATGTGGTCGATGAGGTGGGCCATATCGTGCTATAGAGTAAGGTGAAAGAAAGAGAGGAGGGAAAGGAAAAAGGTGAATGTGTGAGTTCAAGAGAGCATTTGGGGTCGTGTCGATATCAGAGCAGTGGCAGGACACGGGGGACGGGGACAGTCATAACATCTAGACGCGGAAAATCTTCAATAGAGATTGTCGATATCCTTGCAATCAAATTGGCTTACCTCGCAGTACTCAAATACCAAGAAAACACCATCCCGCTTCCTTCCCACCGCAATCTCTTCCAACCGCACGCAATTCGGGTGTCGACCAATCAGCTTGAGCATGCGAATTTCCCTCAAAGACGTCAGGGGAAAGCCATCCTGCTTCTCGTTGTGCAAAATCACGCGTTTCAGAGCCACCATTTTCCCGGTGGACTTGTCTACGCCGCGGTACACGGTGCCATACGCTCCTTCCCCGATTTGATTTAGCTTTTGGTAGCTTTTCACCGGGCGGCATGCCCCGTACAGGTCCGCCTCGTTGATCTCATTGTTGGCATTGTTGATTTTGTCATTGTTGTTGTTGTTGTCATTGTTGCCGTTGTTGTCTGTGGGGTTGTAGCTGCTGGCGGAGGGCGTGGCATTATTGTTGGAGTGAACTAGAGGGCAGGAGGGAGGCGCAGGAGGCTTCATGCTTGCTCGCCTGTCTTGAATTTGACTTTGGCAGATCTCCGGTGTCGTCGTCCTAGGGCTTGGATATGATCATGACGAACGTTCCACTGTTTTTCCGATGTTTATGTGCTTGGCGTGAATGGGAAATGTTCATGCACGCGAAGTAGCAAACGTCCTCGTGATGATGACAGCAGTCAGCTGTTATATGGGGACAAATTCAATTCCTTGTTTATATGCCCACGTACGCTCATTGGACCCCTCTCACCCCTCCAGCACACAGGATGTCACAATGCAAGCGGCTCCTAGACGATTCGGGAGACGGTGGGCCGCGAGCTTCATCAACAGCAGCAGCAGAGGTCGGGGCAGCGGGGGGAGATGGGCAGCAGCAGCAGCAACAGCAAAACGGAGGAGGCCAGATGTCCGACACAACAACTACAGTTAGAAGCAGCACCACCAACAACGGCAGAGGCCTTATGACACGCCGACAGGGCGACGGGCAAGGCAGTGGAAACAATTGGGGTGGGAACGACGAAGAGGAGGATGGGCAAGGGGAAGAGCGCCCGTGGGTGCCAGGGGAGGAACTAAGGTATTGGGCCGTGACTCGAACACTGCGTCTCGCACTCTTCGTGGCGTTCGTGGGCTTGGTACGCTCTGTCTTATCGTCGCAGGCCATATTCTACCTCGTCCTGTGGGTGGCGTCTCTGACGACCATGGCCTCGATGACTTACCAACGTGTGCGGGAACGAGGCCTGCTCACCTACCTGCCCCCCTCGACCCAAGAACTCCTCCTGCAGACCTCGCTGCTGGACTGGCTCCTCGACACATCCATGGCTGATCGTCTGAAGCCATATGCCGTCATCGGGATGGGATTGAATGAGGAGGAACGCTCCTTTCTCATCAGCAGTCTTCCTCCACCGGAGCAACGAGCTTTGACGGCGCCTGGTTTATTGAACACCTTGCCGGCTTCCGTGCAAAGCATGCTCCTGCCACGCGGTGGTTGCAGCGATGCCGGTGGCATGCTCATGTCAGGAGGGAACGCATGTGTACCGGCAACACCAGCTGCGGCATGTATCGCGACTGCTGCTTCTGCTGGAGGTGGAGGAGAGGGGAGGGAAGGATGGCGACATCGCATTGAGGAGATCAGTGAGATGCAAGCCGCGGAGATGACCCGTCGACGACTACAAGAAATGGACGAGCGACGACAGCGGGAGGAAGGGAGGGAGGGAGAGGAGGAAGCGGAGGAAGTGATGACGGCATCTGAGACAGACGAAGAGGACGAGTACCTGGACGAGCAGGAGGACGGGGGGGAGAGCGGGCGGAGGAGTAGTAATCGGATGACGCATCAGTTGCCGCGACAGGTGGGCATGGCTATGGGCAGAAATCCGCAGCGGCGAACACCACAGCAAGGCAACGGCCTCCGGCCGGTTTTTCCCCTCTCCTCTACCTCCTACCACCACCACCAGCAAAACAGCAGCAGCAGGAACACCCGCACCCTCACCACCGACACTACCACCCAATCTCCTCCTCCTCCTCCTCTTTCTCGGCCAGTGTCAGAAAGCTGGCCCGCTCCCGGGGAAGTTGAAGATGTCGCTGCCTACGTTCTTCAACGGCGCCTCCGCCGCGCCTGGGAGCAAGCGGTGCGAGGAAGCGCAGATGCGATCGTCAGTGGAGTAACAGCCAGCTTGAGAAGGCAATTGAGGGATAGACGGCAGGGGTTAGTATACGGAGGGGTGGCCTTGGCGGGGGGGGCGGTAGTGGCGCAGATTTGGCGAGGGAGGGGAGGGGGGGCGGGAGGGGTAGTGCAGCGGTATGGGCGGATGGCAGTTTTAGCAGGGACGGTGGTCTTGGCTTTGCATGATGCATATTTTGCCTCAAAGGAGGAGGAGGAAGAGGGGGAGGAGGAGGAGGAGGAAAGTGCAGAGGGATTATGGGAGGAGGAGGAGGGCGAGGAGGGCTTGCTTGGCGCTGATTTTGCCGCTGGTGTGAGCATGGGCCAACAACGACGAGGACGAGGACGAGGACAAGGACGACCTCGACAACAGCAGCCTCGGGTATGGATGCAGTGGGGGGCTTTCTTTTTCCTCCTCCTCCTCATTCGCACCGGTCGCCTGGCGCCGATATTGCGGCGTTTGCGGGCGGCCTTTCCGGCTTCCTTCCCCTCGTCCTCCTCGTCTTCCTCCTCCTCCTCCTTGCTGTTGGGTGCGAGCGGACGGAGGTAGACATAGGGAATGATAAATATTGGATTCGTATGTATGTGTAGGTGGGAAGATGTGAATAATCAAAAGAAACGACACGACAGCTTTTGCCGTTACGCGCATTGAGGGTGCTTCCCAACCATGCCGTCTGCAGTATGTGCCTGCCGTGACCCAGCGAGTCACCCGAGCAATCAAAGTATTTTCAGGCGAGGGAGAAAGGAAAAGACGAGCTCCACTTCGCACAGGCGTGGCCCTCGTTTGGGGGCAACAAAAGAAAGAAAGAGGGAGACGCGCGTTCAGCGAGACAAACGTATCGAGAGCCTTCAGTTTAGTTTCCATTGCACTGTTGTTATCTTTTTCTGTGCTGGTGCTTGCTATGTACATCCAGAATCTACTCACAAGTTCGATGACGCCGCCTTGTAATTATCTCCTCCACCACCTCCTCCTCCTCTACTTCCTCCTCCTCCTCCTCCATTTTTCCCAGCCTCCCCTCCTTTCCCCGCACCGCGCGTCCGCACTTGCACTGCGAACCGCCACACCAAGTCACACGTTTCCTTCCAGGCATCCACCTGAACCCAGTGGCTCGCATCCTCGACAGTCGCCACCCTCAGCTCTCCCTCCTCCACGTATTTGTCAACACCCACCAGCAGCTCCTCTCCTAACGCAGTGTCCTTCAACCCCCACACCAACAACACGGGCATCGCCAACCGCCCCTCTGTCGCTCTCTCCACCCCCTCCTCCTTGCTCCGGAAAATGTTAGCCCGATAATAATTCACGGCCCCTGACACCACCCCCCGTTGGGAGAAGGCGTGCTTCATAACGGCCAGGTCCGTTTCTGACATGGCGGCATCATACCGTTTAACCCCGGAGCGTTTCCCTCGGAAGCACGCCCCAACGGCTTGCCATTGTCCGGCGCTCAGCATGGTTTCGGGGAGAGTGGGAACTTGGAAGACTTAAACGAGGAGAAGAAGGAGGAAGGGAAGGAGGGAGAGAGGGAGAGCGGAGGGAGGAGGGGGGGGGGGGTTTATATGAGGAGGGCGCAACGAGGCACATCAGTATTTGTGATCCGATCCGTGTCCCTTCCCTCTCCCTCCCTCCCTCCCTCCCTCCCTCTCTCCCTCCCACCTCCCCTTTTCTACGCACAATAGAAATACCACGATTTGAAAAATTGGGCCATCGTCGCCTGCTCCATGTATACCTTGGGATGTGGGCAGTTCATGACACACAAGCCCTTGATCCGAGACGGGCCTAGCACGTGTGCCGCCGTCCATGCCACCGTTCCCCCCCAGTCATGCCCTACCAATACACAGCCCCTCCCCTCCTGCCCATCCTCCTGAGGACCGTAGCCTAATGCGTCGATCACTTCCCGGACATCGCACACCAGGACCTCTAGATTGTACGCTGCGATTTCTGTCATGCGGAGGGGAGGAAGGAAGGAAAGGAAGTGAATTAAGACACCTGAAAGAGCTTCTCTTGTAACACTAGTCATTCATCCCTCCTTCGCTACCTCCCTCCATCCCCTCAACCTTCCCTACCTTTCGGCTTTTCGGTCCACCCATACCCCCTCATGTCCAAAGCCACAGTGTGGAAGCCATGGGTGCCCAAGAAATGAAGCTGATTGCGCCACGAGTACCAGAACTCAGGAAAGCCTGTACCCAGGGATCATGGGAAGAAGGGAAGGAGAAAGAGAGGACTCCTCTTAAGTCCTAACGCGAAATCCACTTTCATTCCCTCCCTCACCTCTCCATCATTTCTACTTGTTGACATTACCATGCAAGAACAAGACCAACGGCGCGTGTGCGGACGGCGTGCCCTTCTCGACATAATGGAAGCGCAAGCCATTGGCATGTAAGTATTTATGCTCTCCGTATCGCTTGTTCAACAGCGCAGCCGCCACGGCATCGGAAGGGGCGATGGGAGCTTGCGATTTTCGACCCTTGATGAAGCACACTAATCGTACCTTCGCCCAGAGTAAGAGAAAGGGACAGGCGTAGACGTAGGAGATGAGCGGGACGATCAACGGGTGGGTGAGTAGGCTGGCTGTGAAGCGATGCACGGCAGAGGATGGGTTGGGCAGGAATGAAAAGGAGAAGGAGGGGTCGGAGGGCGCGGAGGAGGAGGAGTGTAGAGGCATGATGCCGCCTGTGGATGTTTGTCTAGGGGGGGCGAAAAAAGCGGTGATGATGCGGCGATATGTCAGTACCCATAGGGCATCGAAATTCTAGTGACTTCGAGAGCGCGCCGATGTCTCTGTGTATTCTGCAAGCACATAGCTGAAAGACCAGAGCCTGAATAACAAGTATTTCTGCCTGATGATCTATGTCGTCGCCATCTTGTGGTAAGACCCCAGAGTACTAGAGCAAAGAAGCAAGAGCCCAAGTGTCTACCCTATTCGGAATGGGCATGCAGGTTGTTGGTGTCAGGCTCAGGATCAGGGTGACGGTCACTTGCCAGGGGATACGCTTTGCAAGAAGGAAAGAAGTCGCCCGTTAAGAAGTTGACATTGGCTGTGCGCATTCTAGTGAGGAGGGCTTTGAGAGAGCGTTAAAAGACTCCCTGCAGTCACAAGTAGAATTATGAGCACGCAGGCAACAAAATCTTACATGCTGATGGTCTTCATTCACAAGAGCTTGACACAAGAGTACTCTCGCTTCAACCTCCTCCCAACTATACAATATCACTGTGCCAGGGGCTCCATAGAAAGGCCTGTGGTTTTCCGTCCAAAGTCACGCCAAGGCCGTAAGCGGGCGGACCTTCAGGAGATGATAACGTTATTTATCGTGGTTGTACTTATAGATTTTCTTCAAAAACATGAGTGGTCAAAGGCCCGCGACTCGCTCTATTGCACGGGTTCGACGACCCGAAGAACAAAGCGCGCGCGGGGAAAAAAATGCTTTCTTTGACGTTTTTCCTTCAACAACCACACGCCCTTTTACACACCTCGGTTACATACACCAACGTCCAGGACGAAGATGAGCGGGTAGGTGGGCGCTCATTCGGAGGGATCGCCGCCGTCACTGCGGAGACTGATTTGCGTTGTGTGATGAGCCGCGCAGCAGGGAGCAGTCGCCGCTACGAGAAGAGGGGATGGAACATGTACATGAAGCGCGTGGACTGTCTTACTGCTAACCAGGCCCATCTCTCCCTTATCCCACACCTAGTGCCTGAGGTTGAGCCGGGTGAGCTGGTGGTGGAGGAGGTAGGCACCATGATGACCCACTATGTTGGGCTTGTGCAGGAACAGAAATTCGACGGGGCCGTGTCCATGTCGTATGACTACGGTATGCTCGACGACCCGCGATGGGAGTAGGTGGATAGTTACATAGGCGGGTTAATCCTCCCCGTGGTGTGGTGCCCGATCGTCATCCCCGGACAGGTGCATGAACTGCTGCAGTACTAGGCAGATGGCGCGGCCGGCGGTGGACAACACGGCCCCGAGGGTGCAGCAGGAGGCGATAGAGGCAGTGTGATCTTGCGCGAAGGATTTACTCGATCGCCTCCACCGCCTCCACCACCTCCACCAGCACGTTTGTGCCTCAAGAATGGGGTAGTCGCTGTGTGAGGTGTGTGTAGCGGTGAGGTTGTTGTCATGTAGAAACGGATCAACGCGTCAAGGTCTTGCCAGAGATCGCTTGAATGGCCCCAGATTCTATTTGAGGGAGGATCCGGTAGATTTCGATGATCTATTTCGTTTTTGTGTTTTGGTTTTGGTTCATGAGCTTTGTTTGTCTTCGTTACATTCGAACCAAGGCATCGGCAGTGGATGATCGGCAGGGGATGCAAGCCTATCCCGGACACAGTGCCGCCTGGACCACGTGATTGTTTTGTCGGTGCATTTCATACTTCTGCCTTATTATTAACACATCATCTACGCCCCCCCCATTGCAGGACAGCTTATCGATGCTGAGCAGTAGCTCCATGCCCGTCTCCTCCGCTAGAGATTTGATGCATAATAACAGCAATGACGCCATGGTAATCTGGGGGTCACGGATCTGGGGGCTGCGGGCCTTGGGCTTGGCAGTGGGCGTGGCAGGCGTCTTGCTCTTGGCCCTGGTTATCACAGGGGAGGACTCCAGTAACAACCGCAGCAACAGCAACAAGAGCAAATTCATCCTCACCGATGTGGGCGCTAGATTCAGCGGCATGAACGAAAAGGGCACATTGGACACCAACGACGATAATCTGCCTGCTGGTCACATGCTCAATGACGACCGTCCGTACATCACCCTCTTCGGTGCGTGCGATAATTATCCCCTGCATCCATTTGACAAGCTTCCTTGGATGCCACTTGAACCGTTGTATCGGCCACTCTGTTTGAGTAGATTGTAAACTCTACAGACCCCGTGAAATACCTATTTCTCACACTTTATCCACGACCCATTTTTCCTCTGCTCTTTTTCCGTTGCAGGCGACAGCATTACGCAATATGGGTGGAACCCTGCCCTCCTGGGGTATGCTAGCCTCCTCGCTCACACCTACACACGTTGTGCCGACGTTAAGAACCGCGGTGCGTCGGGCTACACGACGCGAGACGCAGTGCGCGTCCTGGATTCAGTCTTCCCTTTGGGCCCGCAGAGCTGGGTCCAGGCCCACCCTCCCGCCCTTGTCGTCATCCTCCTCGGCTCCAACGACCAGATTCAGCCGGGCATGTGGGTGGAAGCCACCACAGGAGAAGACCACCACGTGCCCTTGGCTGAATACACCGCCAACTACAGATGTATTCTCACGCACCTCCGCACGCTTCAGGTGGAGTTGCCTCTTATCTTGGTTACCCCTCCTCCTGTTGGCGAAGACGTGAAAAGCGCACGAACAAACGGTGCGATCAAGGAATACAGGGAAGTGGTTCTCTCGCTCGGGAAAGAAGAGGGCATTCCCGTCTTCGACTTATGGAAAGCGTGTGAAGGGGAAGATGTTGAGAAATTCAACTCTTATTTGGTCGACGGGCTGCATCTGAATGGGGCGGGGAACACAGTGCTTTATAAAGGGCTGATGGGCGTGGTCGGAAAACACTACCCGGACTTGCTTCCGGAGGGGACAAAGATGCCCAAGAGGGAGAGGGATCCTTGGGAGGCGTGAGGGGAGGAGGGAGGAAGGGGAGGGAATAGGAATTAAGAGAGGTACCCATAAAAATGTAAAAATAAAAGCGCCGTTGAAGTATAGGATTCATCCCCGATCTACCTTAATCAATTGCGTTTGTTTCTTCTCCTTTTTATGCAGTCTTATATCGTTTTTCTCTTTACTTCTTACTCCCAAAAATTGTCAGCAAAATTCATTATATACATACATCTTCCCTCCCTTCCCCCCTTCCTTTCTTACGGGCCCAGGTCCACCACCGGTATCCCAGGTCGGTCTTCATCCGAGCCGTCATCAGCACCCCTCGTTTCCTCCCTCCTTTTCCTCCTCTTCCCTCCCTCCCTCCCTCCTTTCTGCCCTCCCTCCAGCAATCCCGAAGACCATCGCGTCCGCCCCTGCATAATGCCCCCCTCCTCCGCTTCAGTCCCCCCTCATCCGATCAAGCCCGCATACACCTCAAACGGATTAATGCTCACCTCTCTTCCCAACGTTCCCACATCCACCACTGTGGTGACGAACGGAGTCAACACCACCACCTGCAACAACAGCCATTGCCGTAAGGTCATCAATCGTCGATCCTTCAAGGTGGCACCCAAAAATACAATGCTGTTCGCTACAGCAATCCCGAAGGAGGCATGAAAGAGGAGGGTGGGCTCGAGGGGAAACTTGAGGAGGAGCTGCTGCAGCCAGTCTTGGCCTCCGAGAATAATGTTGTAGAGGACGGGAAGGTGCAGCAGATTAGGGTAGGAAGCCACGCGGTGATTGAGAATGATCTCCGTGCGTGTCTCTCTTTCGACGGCCAGCTGCTGTTGGGTCGCTGCAGCTGCTGCGGTTGGGTCGGTCTCGTCAGAGGAAGAGGGGGAGGACTTCCACACTCCCTCAGGGGTCATGGCCGGCGCCTTCTCTTCCAGCTCTTTCGCTAAAGCCACCTCCGAGTTCACGATGCCATGGATAATCACCGCCAAGAACCCGATTGCCAGGACTGGATCAACTGGTGCCATCCACGCAGGGTAGTGTCCCGAGAAGAAATAAGCCGTCCATATCCCCAGCATGGTCATTCCAATCCCCAACCCCTTAAAACCCGCCCCCTTCGTGTCGTACCCGCCACTGGTCCCTGTCCGAAACTTGGACATGGGCAAGCAACTTATGCAGTTGATCACACCTGTCCACATAATGGCCAGAGGAACCCATCCTACCACCCCGTTCTCAGCGTGCGCCAAGCCCGCCCCGGCAAAAAGCTCGTCCCCAAGGAAATATAGGACATAGAGCGCCCCAAGCACCATGAACGCTGTGCCCGACACGGCGTGCGAATGGAGATAATCCGCCTTGGTCCACAACCGTCGCTTCCAGAGCTGGAACACGGCAGAAGCTGCGGCCGAGGTGGGTCCGGTAGTGGCGGAGGGCATGACAAGCGTCGCCCCGGTGCCGTCTAGGTCGGCCTCTTCCTCTACCTCTCCCAGCTGCGCCTCATCCATCACAGTGCCTTCCTTGCTGCGGCTGCTGCTGCCGCTACCATTCTGATCATTGTAGAGAACGGTCCTTCTTCTTCGCATAAAGATCAGGCCAGAGCTGGAGCTGGGATGGGAATGGGAGTATGTGACGGCGGCTGCTATTCCTGGTCTCAGAACTGGAAGAGGGAGGCGGACGTGGAAAGCCTCGGCGACCGCGAGCAGGGCCAGCGCGGCTAGGGTTGAGGTAAAAAGGGGTGGTGAAGCCTTCATTGCGTGCCCTGTAGTCAATGGGTATATGGAAGCATTTAGAGACAAGGAAGTCGTGTAAGGGAGAGGGGGGGGGGGAGGTCGAAGCTTCGACGAAGAATCAAAAGGCAGAGGTAAAAGCCCACACAAAAGCTAGCATGCCACATCTTTGTCCAGCACTCGTCGCCCTTGTACTCCCCATGTCACAAAAGGGGCCTTGACATGTCCTACTGGTCTTTGGGGCATGAATTTGGCGAACAGATCCGTCTGCTTGATCGCTTCAACCATCATGTCCCGTTGGGTTAGGGTTAGGGTTAGGGTTGGGTTAATACATATTTCCATCTCCTTGACCCTACATCTACTCTCATACGCACCTAACATGACGTCTTTACCCTCCGCCAAAACAAGACAGGCAGAAACGTTGAGCACCAGCCTCGTGAGGTGTGCGCTTGGACTTGGTTGGGACGTCCTCCTTCTCGAATCAACGACTCCCATCCTCTACGCACACGCCCCAGCACCACATCCCATGAAAACGATGCCAAGGCTGTCGTCCTCTCTCCTGTTTTTTATCCTGCTTAGTCCCATTGCAGCCTTTCTTCCCCCATCACCCGGACCCCTAGCATCATCACGCCCATCCCTTCCTGTCTTCTCCTCCTCTTCTGCCTCTGCATCGCCCGAGGGAGACTCCCGGCACCAGCAGCACCAGCACCAGCAGCAGCAACACAACCACGTCGAGTTGCGGGTCTACGACATCGGTGGAAAGTACACGCCAATGATGTCTGCGCTACTCCGAAAGGAAATGCCTGCAATTTGGCACGTGGGCGTGGGTGTGTACGGGAAGGAGTATTGGTTCTCCACACGCATTGAGAGCAAAGACTTGGGAGACACAGAGACGGCGTTCGGAATGGTCCCACACGCGACGTATGATCTTGGGCACACATTGGTGGAGCGCGAGGCGTTCGAAGCCTATTTAGAGGAGGAGTTGGATGCTCGATTTAACATTGACACATACAAGGTTTTCACGCATAATTGTAATCATTTCAGCCGGGATGCGTTGGCGTTTTTGATGGGGGGGAATGTGGAGATGCCCTCCTACATACTCGAAAATTCAGACAAGGCTTTGGATGCCTTGCCGCAGGGGCAGGCGATGTTGACCAAGACGATTGCTAATCAGGTTGCTAGGGTGGTAATGCTGGCATGGGGTAACGCCAATAGGAGCAAAGAGGAGATAGCGAGGCGAGAAGCAAGGAGAAAGACGAAGAAGATCGAGGTGGACGAAGCACAAGCCAATGGACCAGGAAAGGAAGGGGGGCAGCAGATGGCGTGATGTGATATTAGTTGTCAATTAAAGGGTGAGAATGTGAGGGTTTTGACGCGATGCGTGTATAGAAGAGAAAGTGCTGAGGTAACAAAGGAGGAAAGACTCGCAACCCCCCCCAAATATCACGTTCTATGATGATATTTGGTCCTTCTTCTTCTTCCTCGACTCTTTTCTTCTATTCTATGTTAAAGCAAATCCTTCTAAAACAACAGCCCTCCCCTCTCTCCCTCCCTCCCTCCCTCTATAATTACATTCACCTTCTCTCTCTGCCCCCCAGAAACACCTCTCTCTCACATATGCTCCTATACCATCTCAGCATATGCTACGGCACTAAGAACTTTTGTTACGTGCCGCCTTGTCCGTTGTTGTGGCTCTTGCTGCTGCCGCCGCACCTTCATCCATCCCCACCATTGAGGAGAAAGGCGAGGACGGCGAGATGGCGATGTCAACCACACTCCTACTCACCATCTCTACCGTTTCCCTCCTCGCAATCGCCGCGCGAATACTCGCTAGATCCACCACCCCCAAGACTGCCCCTCCCTCCCCCTCTCCCTCCCTCCCACTCACCACCGGTAACAACGTCAAACCTCGTGTCGACAGCAAATCCCGGGCCTTGATCGCCTTATCCTCAGCGCTCAATATCTGGGATGCCTTCGCACGGGCCACCACCTCCGACAATGTCAAACCCGTGGACCAGCGGAGCTGCCGCAGAACCTCTGCGAGTGCTTGTGCCCGCTCAGCAGCGTCAAGAGTAGCGACGACTTGCGTTAGTGCTGCCTGGAGCATGTCCAGGTCCGTGTCTTCGAGAAGGGAGGGGGAGGTGTAGGCCCAAAAAGGGAGAGAGGATGAGGACGAATTATCGGTCACGCCAGCCCCGCCTTCAGATTGCTGTAGCTGCTGAGAGCGAGAAGGAGGGACGTAGCGCGCAGCAGAAGCAGCAGCAGCCGCTCGCTGTTTGTCGTACCACCTCTCCAACGCACTCATCAATTCCTTCAACAACGCCACCCCTACCAACTGCTGCTCCCTCCCTCCCTCCTTCCCCCCTTCCACCACCACCACCACCTCGGACTTGTCCGCACACAGTCTTAACAAGGCTTCTTCCAACGGCGTGTCGGACCCCAATACCACAGGAGGAGGGGCAAGGGCCTCCTGCACCCGCAAATTATAGATAAGCCCTCGCCCCCCCCCAGCCCCGGGTAAGATGATGCCCTCCTCCGCAGCTCCCGTCATCGACCCTCCCCTCCCTCCCTCCCTCCCTCCCTCCGGCAGCAATGTCCCCAGCACCTCTACCGCTGCCGCCTGGTCCTCAAACTCTTCCCCCCCTCCCCGTCCCTCCATCCCTCCTTCCCCCTCCCCCTGTTGCCCTCCTTCAGCTCCTCGACCGGTTTCCTCACGCACCAACGCCTCATCCGCCGTCCTCTTTCTCTCCACCAGCTCCACTAGCAAAGACCCCATTCCCGCACTAGCCATCAACGGCAACAAAATGTCGTAGTCCCTCGTCAATTCAAACAGCAATAAACTGCCAGTCAACGGCGCCCGAAACATGGAGGCCAATACACTCGCCGCACCCACCATAGCGTAAGCCGGAGGTCCCGCAATCGGAATCAAGGTAGCCACCAAGCCGGAAGACTGCAAGAAAAACGTCAGCAGTTTTTGATACGCGGCCCCGGCAGTCGCTCCCAAGAAAAGGGAAGGGGCAAAGAGACCACCGACCAATCCAGATGCGAGGCAGATGGCGGTCATCACCGCCTTGAGCCCCAACAGTCCCACCAGCAGCAGTGCCGGGTAGCTTTGGTTCGCGATCAATCCATCCAATGTCTCATACCCAAAGAAAAGGACCTGAGGGAACAGTATACCAGTGAGTCCGCACAAGGCCCCGCCTATGACCGGCTTCAGAAAGCGTGGCACCTTCCCCATGACATTCAATGCAGGCACCCGCGTCTTCCCTGCGAACAATTCCTCGAATTTACCGCAGAGGTATCGGAAGCTCAAGGCGACGAGGCCACTCAACACCCCCAGACCCAGATAGCCAGGTAATTCCACCAGGGGGTTCGAGAGCAGATAAGCCGCAGGCCGTAGTGCCAGCTCCTCCTTCAAACCGACTCTTGCCACCAACGCACTGATCACCGCCGACAGTAAGATGGCCGCCAAGGTCGATTTCTGTATCCCCCCTCCTCCTCCTCCTCCTCCATCGCTCCCTCCTCCCCCGTTGCTGCTCGCGATCTCCAACGCAAAAAACACCCCGGCAATAGGAGCATTAAACCCAGCGGCGACCCCGGCGGCCGCCCCCGCCAACAACAATTGCTTCCGTTGCTCCACACTTACCTTGCTTGTAATCACACGTGACGTCACAACCCCGAGCTCGACTGCCGGCCCTTCAGGACCAAGAGAGCACCCCGTGCCCAGAGTCGCAACGGCCGCCAGGGACTTGAGTAACGCCCGTTTCAAATCCAACGGCTTCTGTTTGTCGACGTCTTCGATCTGCCCGTTCAATCCAGGAGGAAAGTCTCTAGCTGTCTCTCTGATGACCCCCACACATACACCGCCCAGGGCAGGGATGGCCGCCATTGCCAAGGAGAGGGGCTTACCTGACCCAAAGGCATTTAAGGCCGATGTCAAGAAACTCCCGTAGGTGTACGTTTCCATCACACTAATGAGTGTTTTGAACGTAATAATACTCAAGCCCGTGGCAAGACCGATGAGCGCGGCTTGGACGAGGAAGAATGTGGTGGGCAGGAGGCCTATATCGGCTTTCTCCAATTTGCCGACGATGCGGGTGAGGATGGCGAGGCGGAGGGAGGAGGTGGAGGAGGAGGAAGAGGTGGCGGAGGAAGGACGGGGAGGTTGATCGGGCCCACTGAAAGAGGTGCGTGTGAGGGGGGAAGAGGAAGGGCGTTGGGGTAGGGTGAAGGAGCGGGAGGGAACGCTCTTGTGCGTGGGGGAGGAGAAGCAGGGAGGGGTGGGGGAGAGGAGGCGGCGGTAGTGCGGGGAGGAGGGTGGAAGGCAGAAGGCCGCGGTGCTAATGGGGAGGAAGAGGAGGATGACGACGCATGCGCAGAGACAGAGGGGATGGAGGAAAGGAGACGGTGAGGTAGAGGAGGACGAGTTGGCTGGTAATGATGATGCTGAGGCTGCTGCTGTTGAGGGTGGAAGGAGGGGTCTTATTCTCGTGCGCCGTTTTCTTCTGGATGGTGGCAAGCCCGCGTCGATCATAGCCTTGTCATCTTGCCCTGCTCCCATCATTGTGGCTGCCTGTGATGATGGTGATGTAGTATGGAGAGGAGGATGGGTGAGATGGGATCGGCCCATTCGATTATTTACTGACATGCCCCTTTGTAGGTTGACCGTCACAGGAAAAACGTGTATGCGGATACAATTATATGAAGCACCCGAATCAGCAGAGTCTGTGGCAGCCAAGGGCATGTGCTGCTTTTTGTGCTCGAGAGAGGAAGTGGTCTAGAGCCGGAGGCTGAAGTGGGTGAGTTGTAGTAGCCGAGGGTATTGGTGCTCGTGTGACTGGTAAGCTGCCTACCGCATACCGTGTAATTATACCAATGCTTGTCCAGCTGCTGTGCATCTTGGAGAGCGCATCAAGGTGCTAAAGAGGATGGGGGTTAGCCGGAACCGGTCCTTGTCGAAGTGCTTACATTCTAAAATGGCCGTGGTGGGTCCACGCATAGTGTGATATGGAGAGGACGCTCGGTTTTCTTGCCAGTTTGATGGCCACAAGCGTCGCCTTATCACCTCCCTCCTGCCGCCCTCTTACACTACCATTACATACACGTGCATGGTCGATCGAGGACCAGGCATAATAATTTTAGCAAACGGGACTAGTCGAAATGCAGGGCAAGCAGCGGCCTCTTCACCGTCATCATCATCCTCCTCTCCTCACCACACACAACGTCTCGCCTCCTCTTCCTTGCCCTCTTTTTTTCCCCGTGCAGTCCCTAACCACGCCCCATTCATCTTCCTTTCATCTCTACACAGATCATTTCTGTTTAGCGCGTGTGTTTCTGCCTCTTGTCGGCTTAAACTGATTCACCGCCACCACTACTTGCCTTCCCAAGCACCCTTTTCCTCTCCATCACAACCATCACCACCATGTCCAACTTGACCAAGGACCAGAAGGACGAGCTTGTCACTTCTTACGCCGCCCTGGCCCTCTACGACGGCGATGTGAGTAGCAGAAGTAGCAGGAAAGAGGGAGGGGAAGAGGGAATGGTCGGGGGGGAAATGGGTGGAAAATGCCAGGGATGCAGGCGACTGCTTCTTCCATCTCCACGCCGTTTCCACCTCACCTCCTCTTGGTGATTTTTACCAACAAGAAAGGGGACTGGAGGATCCTATTTCAATGAGGGTGGATGCACGCGTGTGGCGAGCGGCAACCAGCTCCTTCCTTCCTGTCTGATTTCACCGCTCAGCATTCTGACTCTCCTTCTCTCCTTCCCTCCCCCGCCTCCCAACATCACACAGTCCGAAATCTCCTCTGAGCAGCTCAATGCCTTTATTACCGCCACCGGCAACGAGGTAGAGCCGTACTGGCCCATGCTTTTCTCCAAGTTCTTGGCCGGTAAGATGGAGGACCTCATCACCAGCGTCGGTGGGGGGGGGGGCGCTGCTGCTCCTGCGGGCGCGGCGGCTGCGGCACCGGAGGCTGCTCCGGAGGCGGGAAAGAAGGAGAAGAAGGAGGAGAAGGAGGAGGATGCGGATTTGGCCGGGGGGATGGATATGTTCGGGGGTGGGGGTGATGGCTACTAAATTACTGTCAAAGTCCTTGTCCTTGTTTTGTATGGAGTCTTGTCATCAGTTCGCATATGTTGCCGCCGGGTAGTTTTCCTTGACAACCTATGTATCTGCGGAGAGACAATTGCAACATACCAGCACGATCATCATCAACAACGCCTTTTTCCATGACAAGGGAAAGCTCACGTTTCCCTTGGCCTCGTCTTCTTCCTCTTCTCCCTCTTTTTCCCCCTCATGCTCGTGGACATGGATGTGTGTGTGTGTGAGTGTGTTTGTGAAGAGAGCTGGGTGTAGGTTGGTATGTAGGTAAGGCGGTGCTTCTTGTCTCTCCTCTTCAGTTGTTGTTGTTTCCAACACGGGATTTCGATAAGGAAAGGCAGGTGGGCTCGCGGTAGGCATGCAAACCCTCTAAGATTGACTGCACTTCGATTGGTTTCCATTCACCACAATCGACAGACAAAATACAAGAGAGAAACATGAATAGGGAACGAGGAAAAGAAGAAAAGGAAATCAAAGGATCCATCAAGAAGGCTACTACTGTGATGTGTTTCTCGTCTTGAGGTCTCTCCATGTGTCTTCGTGGTCCTAAACATCATATCCTTGCCGACTGACTTGTGATAAGATTGTCAGTTACGATATCTGCCTTTCTCCCTGTGTATCGCAAACGTCACATGTCACCTTGAGACGTGCAAAGACCGACAAGGTGGCGCACTGCCCGGCTATCGGGATACAACGTTTGGACCGTGTTTCCTGGGGGTGGCAAAAGGGCATTTGTTGTTGGTCTGTGAGAACAATTTGACGACAAACAACATCCATGCAGAGAGGGCGCAGCTTTTCTACTGACCATCCTATTATTTATGATAGTAAGGGCCTGTAATGCATGTATGCCTTCTCTTCGAGTCTTGTCTCCTTCTCCATCCACATCCCTCCCTCCCCTCCTTTCTTGTTTCCTTCCTTTCTCCAACCTACTTTTCCTTCCTCCCTTCCTCTTGCTGCTCCATTGTTTCGTCAGGGATGCGAGCACCACTTGAGTAAAGCGGTCTTTCCTCGACACCCCGTCATTACAACCACAGGACACAAGACAAGGAAAAACGCATAGTGTAAAATAGGGAAGGGAAACGGCGAGCAGTATCGGAGGCAAGCCCATGTATTCCTCCCTCCCTCCCCCCCAATGGCACCAACAACGCAGGAAGCAGCTTTATTATTCCTACGCCCTTGACACACGCGGAGGGGGAAAGAAAGAATTCATTAACCAGACCATATTTATACCGAACAATGAACAAAAAAAAAACTACTTTCTTCCCTCCCTCCCTCCCTCCCTCCCTCCCCCCTACTCCACCCCCAACTCCCTCAACCTCCTCAAAATCTCATGCCCATTCGGCATCCCTCCCGTCGCCAGCTTGGAAAACACCAGATGAGCTACCATCCCTCCCTCCCTCCCTCCTTCCCTCCCCCCAACCGGAGGACCGAAATAAGTTATTTCGAAGGCACCGGTGGCAGCCAGGGAGGCAGCGGCGGTGTTGCCGAGGAGAATGATGGCAAAGGTTTGGATCTTAGGAGGGGGGGAAGGAGAGAGGGAAGGAGGGGGGGAAGGAGGGAGGGTTATGATTACTATCCAAAGGAAGAAGGGTGGGAAAGCTGATGCACCATGCATGTCGTGCAGATCCGCATCCTTTCGAACCTTGTTATTCATCATGTTCTCAAACCATGCTGGCGGCTCTGCACCCAGCAGACGGAAGACGACCCGACCAGTGACCATGAGCATAAACACGGCTACCTGAACATAGCTCATTATCGTGGCCAGAAAAATAGCGTAAGGGGGAGGTGGGTAGTTCTCCCCGTGGATAACGAACGTTTGCTCGGGGTCACTCTTAAAGGAGGAAGAGGAGGAGGAGGCGGAGGAGGACACGGAGGAGGATGGGGGGAAGGAGGGGACGAGGGACGGCAGGTGGTGACGGAGGAACTTTGAAAGCTGCACAAAGCTCCCCCGGTAACCTGTGCACACGCAGTCAGGAATCGATAGATGGACAAAGTAAAAATAAAGTCGCCACCTTTAGTTGCGAGACAAGAACGAAAAGAAGCAAGCGTGAACTATTTTATCTTGTATCTTCCAGCTTCTTCCCTCTCCCTCCTCTCCACCCTCCTTTTTCTAATTACCTCAGCTTGTACAATACTGCACCAGAATGTGCGGGTGTTGACGAAAGTTTTTGCCTCCTCCCGCAATCGGAAACATTAAAGAAGGAGAAGAAGAGGAAGAAGAAGGTGAAGGAAGCCTTTCAGTGCCATCTTGGGAAATGGGGGCGGTGCGCTCTGGATGGATCCCCACCGGTGCTTGCCCCATGATGTGGGGCGGGGACTGGGGGGAAGGAACAACTCCCAAGGCTTCCTTTTTGGTGCTGGTTGCTGCCGTCGTTGCGTCGCGCACGTAGAGCAGGATTATGTACGAGAAGAGGAGGACGACCAAGGGCCAGCGCAAAAAGTTAACGGGAAGAGGCTCTTGGGGCTTGACGCCCGTGGCTTGCTCCTCCTGCTGGTGGGGAGGCAACTGGGTGGCTGGGGCTGGCACCTGCCCCGGGAAACCTTCCCGCTCCTCCACCTTGGCGGCGTCGGCCATCCTTGCGGTGTCGGGTTATCCTGTGTGCACCGGATGGAATGGGGTGTAAGGTGTGAGAGCGGCGGCTGACTAAATTTGGCGAGGCTGCGACGAAATCGACTCATTCTGGCACCCATTTTAATCCCCATGTTGGCTACAGAGGGTGTGCCGGGGTCAATTGAAGTAGCTTGTGTGATAAATGTTTTGTGTCCTTTCCATTGTGCCACACAGTGAAGCCGGGATGAGAAACACGCGATTGAAATGAGTGAATGTAGCAGACTGATGCCATAAATTCAACAAGTACTGAATAGATTTTCTTTACCTTTTGCAAATTTATGCAGTATTCATTGAATTAATAGAATTTTTCACTTGGTATACCCAATGGTATGGCAGTATTGTTTGCGATTACAGATTCAATTACATGCTGTCGAGCCGTGTCGAGCTGCTCGGATCGATTTCACCAATTTTTTGTACGCACATTCATTCGGTTCCATACACTAACCACACTGTCCCCAAATAATCCCACACGAGAGACTCGAGTAGCACCTTAAGGGCATGATTGTGAGTAGTCATCCATCCGTCATATGCGTGAAAAACGTAAAAATAGGAGGATCGCCCCGGCTCGCCATCTAATATTTTCCCAGAGGATCTGTCCAGCACACCTGTGTGTCATATTGATTACATGTCAAGCATGTAATATTTCCTCCATGAGAGGTACTTGCTTCACACATTTTCCCGCACCCACACACCCCACACGTGACCAAATGGTTGTGCATGAGACAGGTAAAGCAAGGTGCCCTGGGCCCCAGCCTCCGAGCTTCGCTCCTTCATCACCCCATCTCCCATCCTGGCAGGTGCCTGGCTCCCCGCGGTAGCACGGCTTGGACTACCACGCTCTGATAACTACGGCTACGTCCGTCCACAGCTAGTGACGCCCCTTCACCATGTTTGGGCGCCGCGCAGGCAACAGTAGTTTCAAGCCAAAGCCCCAGCCTCTCCCAGCCCCCCCCATCACGGACGCCGACGAGGGCAACAAGACGGAGTCTCACACCATCGACATCATTGCCAAGCCCCCCGAGATTGCGGACGCTGCTCCTTCTTTCGCCCCCCCTTCTTCGAATACATCTGCTCAATTCAAACCACCTTCCGCTTGCTCGTTTTCCTCTCCCTCGCTCGTAGCGCCCCATTCAATTGCTGCTGCGGACACCCTGGCACGCCTCGAGGAGGGTCACGTACCTCCTTCCTCCTCGTCGTTACCGTCCTATTCCTCGGTGGTTTCGGACCTTCCCACGCAAGTTTCGCATCTCTCGCCTTCACCTATCGAACAGGAGTCCTTGCGGGAAATGGGAAAGAGGGAGGCGGGAGAGGAAAAGGGGGAAGAGGAGGAGGCATCATCTGTGGTTCCTGATGTCTTGCCCATTCCCTTCCGGCAGTCTATGTCTGGTGGTGCTGGTTCATCCGTAGGGAGCCCTGTCAATGCGAGCAGGAGCACGACTCCCACGCAATACCACCAACACCACCACCTCCACCGCCATGAACGACATTGTCGTCGCTCTTCGAGGGGCGATCCTTCCAACCGCGCTTCCGAGCGCGTGAGTTGCCACACCAATCACCACTACCACCACCACCACCACCATGAGAACGACGAAAACGCAAGTTGCCATGGCTCTCACCCCCCCGGCGGCCCTGTTTCTGACGACGGATGCACGCATGCATGTAGCCACACCGGCACCAATAGTGTCGATGGCAACAACAGCTACGGGAATTTAAGTGCCCTGGGAGAGATCACGCGGCATGTGTCCCAGTCGTTTCAACTAACGGTCGACATAGTCAAGACCCACTTGGGGGAGGAGTTGGTGTTTTGTTCCATCTGTCGGGAGTATGAGGGGGTGAGCAAGACGTTCCGGCTCTCGGGGTGTGGGCACCGGTTCTGTCGGTGTTGTTTCGCCTCTTACCTGGAATGCAAGATTTGCGAAGGTCAAGTCAAGCCCACCTGTTTCTTTAGCGAGGACCCGAGGGGGGGGGGGCGGGAGGTAGGGGGTAGGCGGACACCGGTCATTATTCCTCCTCCCTGCGCGAAACGAGTTGAGGAAGGGGATATCAAGGCGTTGGTCCGGGCGGAGACCTGGGCCAAGTATGAGCGGTTTAAGTTTCAAAAAAAAAACCGAAATGGACGTATCTGCCCATGGTGTGAGACGCCTGTCCTGGGAGACCCTGAAAAACCGGAGATGGAGTGTGGGAAGTGCGGCCGCGGGTTTTGTTATTTTCACAGTAATGCCCATGTAGGGAGGAGTTGCACGGAGTACGAGCAGCGGATGCATGAGGAGGAGCTGAAGAATCAGGCAATGATTAGCAGTTTCGCCAAGGTAGGTATATTTGTATATAAGTACGTATGTATGTATATCTATGGAGGGCGGTGGTTTGCCGTGAGGAAGATGGGGATTTGCCGCCGACAATCTCACAGGCCAACCCCCCCTCCCTCCTCCCCTCCCTCTCCTTCCTTTTCTCCCCTCCCCCAGCCCTGCCCTGGATGCGGGAATCCCGTCGAGAAAGCGGGTGGGTGCAACCAAATGTCCTGCGTGTGGTGCGGCGAGCACTGGTGCTGGCTTTGCGGCAAGTTCGTGGACAAAGGAACCTTCCCCAATCATTTCCAGGTGAGGGGGGGGGGAGGGAGGGAGGGGGGGAGGGGGGGAGTGGAGGACGGGGAGGAAACTCCATCACATCTAAAAGTTGCGTACGCTATTCGTGACACGGAGACATGAACTTACCCTCCCTCCATCTTCCCTTTCTCCCTTTCTCCCTCCCTCCCTCCCTCCCTCCCTCCCTCCCCAGTGGTGGAACGTCCGCGGCTGCCCCAACATGCAGATGCAGGAAGACGTGGCACCTCCTTCTCCCTCCCACATTCGCTGGATGAAGGTCGTCTCTTTCCTGCAGCTGGTGTTTGTCGGCCCGGCAGGTGCGTGTGCCAATAGTAAAGTTCCTGAAAATGAATAAGTGTCTCTTTTAAGTTGGGAGGGGGGGTTGTGTCCTGCCATCCACATGCTCCCCCCTACTCCATTTCCTCAACGTTTCCCTCCCTCCCTCCTCCCTTTTGCCCCTTTACCACTGTCAACAGCCTTCGTCCTCGGTACTGTGTTTTATCTCCTCTGCTTTCCTTGCTTTTTGTTCAAATGCATCGGACAAAGGGAAAGAGAAGAGGAAGAGGGGGGAGAAGGGGAAGGGGAAAGGGAAGGAGGGAGGGATTCAAGGGATGGGAGGGAAGACGGGGGGGAGGAAGGGGAGAGGGAACTACGGCAGCAATACACCGGATGTGTCAGTTTTTGGGGAAACACGCTCCTAGGGCTCTTGTTGATACCCTTTTTCTTGACTATCCTGCTCCTTTGTTTTGTGGTCACGTTCATCCAAGTTCT
Organism: Nannochloropsis oceanica; assembly: GCA_004519485.1. NCBI lineage: Eukaryota > Eustigmatophyceae > Eustigmatales > Monodopsidaceae > Nannochloropsis > Nannochloropsis oceanica. Next base: position 1,188,429 of record CP038117.1, read on the forward strand.
GGTGACGAGTATCAATACGAGGTTTGGAGTGTGTTGTGGCGCGAAGGGTGGAAGAAGAGGGGGAGGTAGGGGGGAAGGAGGGGAGGGACGGGTGGCGGCGACTGTTGTGGCGGGGTTGGGAAGTACGGCAGTGGCTATGACGAGGAGTTTGAGTCGAGGGGGAGCAGGAGAAAGAGGGGAAGCAGGGTTAGGAGCCGAAGCAGAAGGGGGAGCAGGGGCAGCAGCCGGAGCTGGAGGAGGAGGAGGACGACGACGAGTAGGAGGCAGTTGAGACCTTGTCAATGCCGAGCTTTGTATTTGGTGCTGGAGGGAGTGGGGCTGGACAAGGTGAAGGAGAGGGACAACTTAGTAGAGGTGGGAGGAGGAAATTAATACAATAAGAGTGAGGAAGGAGTGGATGGAAGGACGAGGAGAAAACGTGACGCTTCCTGCAGAGCTCAAGGCACAGCATGCGTAATGGTGGATGTGCGCGTGATGAGTAGTGGGAGGGGGGGTAGGAGGCCAGTCTAGGAAACAGGTACGACTATTGAGGGGCAAACATCACAGATAGAATTTTGAGGAACAAGGACAAGAGTAAAAAGGAATGTGGAGCATAAAACCACCGCATGAAGCATGTGAAGGAAGACGGAACAAATAAAGAAATGAACACCTATACATTGGGGAATTAAAAAGTTGGAGTTATGAGTAACCAAGGAATAAACATCCCACCTGCTGCGCAAGACGACAGCAACGATACAAGCAATCGAACCAAGAAGCAACATCGCGAATAGCGAGCCATAACCCCCAGAATGTTGTGCACTTTGCGTTTGAAATGGGGAGGTTGCTTTTCTCACTTGGACGGCAACGGCCTCCAATCACGATGCAAATGCTTTCCACCTTTCACAACCAAACACACACGCATACCACTAATAGATCATGGCACAGCAGCAGCGGCGTTGGCAACTACCACCGTCGGCCTGCCTCCTCGTCGCATGTCTCGTCCTTCTCCTCCCCGATCCTACCACTGCTTTTGCTCCGCCGCTAAACGGGAACGGGCTTGGACATGCCACCTCCCCCTCCTCCTTTGCGCCCAGGACCGCCATGTCCCTCCCCTCCTCCACCAGGGCACGCCTCTTTGTTGTGGCTGGCACTCCATCCTCCTCTCTCGAGTCAAGAAGAAAAGAAGGCAACTTTGACCTCGAACTCTTTTCGCCCGCCAAGGTCAACCTCTTTCTCCGCATCATCCGCCGTCGTGAAGACGGCTACCACGAGCTAGCCTCCCTCTTCCAAACCGTCGCCTTTGGGGACACTTTACTCTTCAAAGCCCTCCCCGCCTCGGCCACGCAAGATGAATTCGCCTCTTCGTTCACATCCCTCGTCACGGACAAGAGTAACTTGGTCTTGCGGGCGCTCGACCTCTTTCGTCGTAAGACAGGCAAGACTCGCCACTTCCAAGTCTACCTCGAGAAACGCACCCCCGTCCAAGCCGGTCTCGGTGGTGGGAGCAGCAATGCCGCCACAACGTTATTCGCAGCCAACCAACTCCTCGGCTGCCCCGCCAGTGATGAAGACCTGATCGAGTGGTCTAAGGAGCTAGGCTCCGACATAACATTTTTCCTCTCCCAGGGCACAGCATATTGCACTGGTCGCGGCGAAATACTCGAACCCGTCCCCGCCCTATCCCCCTCCACACACCTCTATATCGTCAAGCCGCCCATCGGTCTTTCTACCCCCGCAGTTTTCAAAGCGCTTGATTTAAATGCCCTGAGTAAAGAAGATCCTCGGGCCCTCCTCTCCGCTTTCACCACCCGCCTCGGTAAGGGCGAGCCTGTCCCTCCCTCTCTATATGTCAACGACCTGGAGCCTCCCGCCTTCCAGTGCATTCCTGGCCTCAAAACAATCAAAGAGTCTCTGCTCTCGAAAGGGTTCGCCGCCGTGATGATGTCCGGCAGTGGCACGTCCATCTTCGCCATGGCCCCTCCCTCCCTCCCTGCCTCCTTTGATGCGGCGGCATTTGCACAAGAGATGGACGTAGACGTATGGGCCACCACCTTCACAGGTCGGCCCGAGAACGACCCCAGGGCGTGGTATCCCAATCCACACGCCTAGGGAGGGGGCGAAGGAAGGTAAGGAAGGGAATAGGGCGACCGAGTGAACGACACAACAACAAAAGCAATAATTGATGAGAATGGGATAAACGAGGTTGGTTGTTCTTCCTACTGAATTCACATGTTTTTGTGTATTCAACTGTATGGAAATCGCTTTTCTTGAGTTCCATCTCTGACGAGGGCTGTTTCGACCCCTTCGCCGCTCATGGGTATAGCCCTGCCATTTTTACTCTGGTTTTCCTCCCCTCCCTCCCTGCCTCCCTCTTTCCGACCTCCTGCAGTGCCATCTGCCCCTCTCAAATCCTAATTAAACCATCCCTTGATTCCCGCAAAAATACCACGGGCCTTCTCAATCCCGTCATCCACGGCCGATTCCGCTTTTTTCGCAGACGCCTTCAAGTCAGACTTCTTCTGCTTTGCTTGGTCAGCGAGGCGATTCGCTTCCTTGTCCGCTTTATCGGCTGCCTCACGTGCCCTCTTCTTCTGCTCTTCCAATCGGGCCTTGGCCTTCTCCGAAGCCGCCTACGAATGCGTGGGGGATTAAGGAGGGACGGACGGTTGGTTGGTTTAGGAGAAACGATGGTAGGAAGGGAGAGAGGGAGGGAAAGCAGTAGTGAGTGTGAGAGAGGAAGACAAGGAAGAGAGGGGAAATGATAAGTATTCGTATGAAAATAAACAAACCTTGGCTTCCGCCTTGAGCCTCTCCGCCTTGGCTTTCGCCTCATCTGCCACCTTCTGGGCCTTCATCTGAATATGTGTAGGGGAAGGAAAGAGGCAGGAAGAAAGAGAGGGGAGGAAGAGAGGCATGTTGGTGCCAGGTGACGGTAGAAAGGTATTGATGAAAAGGAAAGAAGGAAAGGAGAACGCATAGGGGGGAGGGACCGTACGCTTAGGCGGCGTTCTTGGTTCCGTTTTATCTGCGTGGCCCCAGACTCCATCTTTTTAATTTGTATGCTTCTTGCACGTACCTTTGCATCTGCCTTCACCTTCTCGGACCTGGCCTTTGCGTCGTCTGCCAATTTCTTGGCCTTGGACTGTGTTTTTTTAGGGGGGTTAGTGAAAAGAAGGGGGTATGGGTGTGTGTGTGTGCGAAAGCAAAAAGGAAGGGGAATCTTGCCCGGCCCAGACCACAAAAAATTGAATGCAGGCGCCTCACAAAGAACATGCCCTTCTTGAGGCACTTTTTCAAACCACACATTGCCTCTTGGATCACGATCCACTTGTCGTGCCTGTCTGCCCGTCCTCTGCTACTCGTGCTCGGGCCCCGCAAACTTCAACATCACTGGCCTCGTACTGTTTCACGTTGCCTTACCTCAGCATCCATCTGGACCTTCTTGAACTTGGCGTCCGCCTGATCGATACCTTTTTGGGCCTTGTCTGAGGCCGAGTCAATCGACTTGGAGGCCTTGTCCATAGCCTGGAGGGAAGAAAAGACGTGGATAAAAATGCGTCAGGTGGAGACAGAACAAATCTTCTTCTGCGCTTTGACACTGCTGCTGATGCCGAGCATTCCGCACGACTTTGGTACGTACATCATTGCCGCTCTTGGTCCAGGAGGAGATTTTGGCGTCGAGCTTGTCAAAGAAGCCGCCGCCGCGGGTGTGGAGCAAAGCACGGGAGGGGCACGCGTTGATGTCGGCCGAGGCGACAGCAACAAGCCCGGCCACTGTCACGATGGAGGCGAAGATGCGCATTTTGTTGGTGGGATGCGAGGATATTCTGCTGGGGATTGGAGATGGGTAGTGGGAGGGCATAAAGATGATAACTATGCGTGTGTTGAGGCGATATGTATGAACCGGTATAAAACAAGTGAATGAGCAACGCAGGACAACATTTATGTCTCGCTTGTGCATGCCGCCGTTGAAGACGAGGAGGGGGAGGCAGCTGTGTTGAAGTACTCTGGAAATCGCCTCGCCTCGCCCTCCACACCTCTGTGTCTCTGCCTGCAAATCCTTTCAAACTCACCACGCGTACCGCCACAACAACCACAACAGGCCTTTGTACCAGGACGCTGCGTCGCTGCGGCTTCCTGTACAGCCATCGAATGGGTTCGCGAGAAAGACGTAGGCAGCTACCATCCCTGACACCCCTGGAAGACGGGGCTGGTGACCATAACAGAAGAAAAAGGGTGACCACCACCACCACTGCACTCTGTCTCACCGTTGTCCTTCTCCTCATTGCCACGCCCCCCATCCAATCCACCAAGCAGCCCTTGTCCTTTTCTATCCTCCCCCGACTTTTCAGAAGACAAGTACGCTCTCAAATTTTTACCACCTCCTCCTCCTCCGCCAGCATCTTTCCCCGCCTCTTCACCAGACGCGCTGGTTCAACCATCGTCTCCTCCAGCACTGACCTTCCATCAAGCGCACCCGACAATATCCAACCAGCATCCCCCTCCGCACCCGTCGCCGATCTCGGCTTCTCCTTCAGTCCCGCCGGTCTGCTTTTCCCCTACCACCTGGGCGTCGCCTCCGTGCTACGAGAGAAGCGCTTGCTCAATGACAAAGTCCCCTTGGGTGGTTCCAGTGCCGGTGCCCTCGTCGCGGCTCTGATCGGTGCGGATATCCCCATCAAGAAAGCCCTGGACGCATGCCACACCATCAATGACCAATGGAGTGGTGCCATGTCTTTCACTAAAGGAATCACGGAGAGTCTAAATTTTGATTTTGGGGGCGGTTCTGGCTTAGACAAGACCCACGAGGAAGCTGTGGCGGTAGCACTAGCTGCGGGCGTCGGGCTTCCGCCTCCGGTCGTGAAGAGTGCGAGGACTGGGAATAGCAAGACGTTGAAGGCTTTGTTGCACGAGGTGTTGGATGAGATCTTGCCGCAAGATGCGCACTTAAGGTTGAATGCGAGGGCAGGAAAGGTACGAGTGAGGGGAGAGGGGAAGAGATGAGGATGAGGACGGGAGGCGAGGGAGAAAGAGGAAAGGAGGTGAGAGGTGATGTGTCTGTGGCTGTCCAAAGGGGCGCATTGACCATGGAAAGAGTGCGATGCGGCAGCAGATGATAGGAGCCACTGTGTGAATATGCGTGAGCCATTTCTCATACACTTCTATGTATACCCTTTTATTCACACCCCTCTCCTTTTATAGTAACCCTCTTATTCACATGGCTCCCCTTCCTCCTTCCTCTTCTTCCCCCTTCCTCCTTCAGGTCACAATTGGCGTGACAGAACTTGGGTGGTCGGGATTTCGCGCCAATTTTTTCCTCCGCCCCCGGGCCTTCTCCTCCTTCACCTCCCGGGAAGACCTCATCGAAGTCCTCCTCGCCTCGTGCAATGTCCCCATCCTCTTCTCGGGCTTTCCATCCCTGTCGTGTCGAGGCCTGCCTTCCATCGACGGGTATTTCTCCGTCCCGCCCCATCGGTTTGGATGCCCCTACCTGCCCGAAGCGGAGAGAACAGTGCTGGTGTCGCCGTTTCCGGCCTCGGCTGTGGAACGGGGTCCCGGGCCGACGGAGGAGGAGAGGAGGGGAAGGGAGTGGCTGTCTCCCGAGGTGAGGAGAGCGGAGGAAGGGGAGGAGGGAGGAGGGACGATGCGGGAGTTGTTGAAGGACGCCTGGTCTGTGAATGGGCGGGAGGTGGTGGAGAAGTATTATGAGATGGGGCGGCGAGATGCAGCTGTGTGGGTGCAGACAAGTGGGTTTGTCAAGAGGAGGAAGGGGGGAGGGGGGCTGGGACTGATGTTGTCCTTCTTTTGAGAGGCGGGAGGAGGGAGGGAGGGAGAACCGGTAGATACATATTTATATATATATATATATATATACATATTTATATATATATTGGGAGAGGTAGCGCAGTCAAGCGGCGGTAGAGCATGTAACAAAAATGCAAATTAATCTGTGAAGTGGTCAACAACCGTATCGGTATCGAGGAATAAAATCCAGAAATGAGATCAGACAAATGAAGAAACAATAGAAACAAGCATAGATAGTAATTTCAATCAATCAGGCATGTCATATTGCTACGAGGCTCGCTTTGATCAATCAATTCAGTTAATGTGGTCTTTGTTGTATGTACTTGTTTTCCTCAAAGCAGCTGTACAGAAAAGTAGGCACGTGCTACTATCTCTTGGGCGTATATCTCATGAACACAAACAAAGGAATGAAGCTTTTCCCCTGAAAAAAGTGGCAAGAGTACAAAAAAATTGGTACTTTCTTTCGGCCCATCTCTAGCTCACCCTTCCGCAAGGAGCACTTCCGAGAAAACCTCCAGCCTTCTCTCATTCTTCTTGATTTGGTATCCCTCATTCCCTTTTCCATTCTTCTCACCTACCTTTGCTCCAGCATGACTTAAATTTGAAGTTTACATCCATCGGAAAGGCTTGCCCTTTCTTTTGGATTTTGTTTTACTTAAATCGCGGGTCTTGTCCTCGAGGAACCGAGGAGCCTCCTCCCCTTCCTCCTCCTCCTCCTCCTCCTCCTCCTCCTCCTCCTCCTCCTCCTCCTCCTCCTCTTCCTCTTCTTCCTCCATCACCACGGCCGCTGCCCCCATCTCCAAATCTAGCACCATCCCCTCCCCCCCATCCTCCTCCACGACCTGGAGGCCCATCCCTTCGTCGTCGTCCTCCTCCTCCTCCTTCTCGACCTTCGCGACTGAGATGGCCGCTTCTTCCTCCTCCTCTACCACCGCCGTACCCTCCCTGTCTTTCTCCTCTTCCTCCTCTTCCACCATATTCTCCTCCCCGTTCCCCTCCTCGCCCTCCACCACCATATCCATTGCCCCTCCGCTCATAAGGTCGCAATTCTCCATCCTCTCTCCTCTCCCCTATCCTATCCTCCCCCCCTCCCTCGCCCCTGTCAAACTCTCTCTCCACTGTCCTCAACACCTTCCTGAAGTCCCTTTCCTTCTCCGGGCGGAACACCCCTTTGTCATCATACATCGTCCGTGCCCGCACCCCTCCTCCCTCCCTCCTTCCTCCCCTTCCCCCCATCTCCTCAGCGAAGTAGACTTTCCCGCTTAAGAGCTTGGCGGCCGAGAAATGAAAAACGTGCTTATCCCCTTTATACACCGGCGCTAGCAACTCCGTTATTGGATATATATAATCAGGCTCAAACACCTGAAACTCCTCCTCCTCCTCCTCCTCCTCCTTCTCCACCTCATCCGCCCACATTCTCCCATCCCTTCCCCCTCCCTCCCTCCTCCCCTTCTTCATCGATGGGGGCGCTGGCTCCAGGCCTGTTACATACAGCACCCCCGGCACCGGCACGCCAAATTCATCCTCCAACTTCTCCTTCCCTCCCTCCCCTTCCTCCCCTTCTTCTTCACCTCCTCCTCCCCCCGCCTCCCTCGGCACCTTAAGCTTCGGGCGCGCCCACGCCAAAAAACGGGGGATGGCCGTTACGGACCTTCCCACCACAAAATCAAACCGTTGGCCTTGCACATCCTCGATCCTCGCGTGTCTTGTCTGGACGTTCTTCAACTGCAGCGCCTCGGCCATCTCCGCCACCGCCCGGACTTTTTTCCCCGTCGAATCCACCAGCATCAAGTTGAGCTGAGGGCAGGCAATGGCGAGGGGCAGTCCCGGGAACCCTCCACCAGTACCGATATCGAGGACCGTAGTGCCCTTTGGGGCCTTTCGCAAGAGGGAGGCCAAGCCAAGGGCGGGTAGGATGTGATTAGGAACCACGTTCTAGGATAAGGGACGGAAAGAGGCGGGAGGATAGGAGGGAAGGATGGCTAAGTGTTGCATTGGTGAATGTCGCGAAGTCGGGAGTGCACCGATCGCAAGGTCTATGTTACGATGCAGGAGGGAATAAAGGGATGAAGTTCCTGAAGCCAATTCTAATCAGCCTATCGGGATGCGGTAAGTACCTGAATATCCTTGCGAGAGATCACATTAATCTTGGCGTTGACCTCCACGAGAAGGTTAGCCAATGCCTCAATCTGCTTCCACTGGGCGGGCCGCAAGTCAGGCCACGCTGTCCGAGTGATTGAGTCGACGGTAACGGGGGGAAAAGAAGTGGCAGGAGGGGTAGGCGGATCCCTGCCGCTCCTGTCATCATCGTCAGAGCTTGCAGCAACCACAGGAGCACGACGGCCGGGTGTAGGGGTGCGTCGACTGCTGCCAAACGTGCTGAAGGTGTGCTGCTGTTGCTGGTGGTACTGCTGCTTCTTCCCAGGATGGTGCGGCGCTGCCAAGCCGTAGGGGGAGGCTCCCAGAGGCACAAATGCCGGGTATGTACGATGCGGCAAGCTTGCCGCAACACAGGCCGTCAAGGAGAGCGTGGCGGTGGTGACTCTTAAGACGAAGCGGCGGGCGGCTACTGCTGCTGCCGGGGCCGTCGACGCCATGACTTGGCTGTATTGATATGTGTTGTGTTTCGGATTTCGAATGGTTGAGGTTGAGTGGGTGAATAAGAACGGATCAGTTAATTATAAAAATGCCCATAAGGGCGGTGCGGCGTCGACGGCTGCGAGGACCCTACAGAGCAAGTGCTGGGAAAGTTGGGAAAGGCCTAGTGGAGGAGTAAGGTGGGTCGGTGGGTGGTGGCAGATGTTGCGTTGAAGTTGCTTGCAACAGCTTCTCCATCGTCTCCAAGGGAGACTATTTTGGAAATGTTCCGCAGTTTTGGAGGCCCGGGAACGGCAATTCAGGGGGGGAAACGGATATGAAGTGCTCAATGAAGTAAAAGATTGTGTATCTCACGAGTCGACTTTCGGTTTTTTGATGATTGTCTAACCAAAAGCTCGGAATGGCACACATGCAAAAGGGGGAGGTTGGTTCAACTCGATGTATTTTCTTTTCTTTTTCATTATGGGTGCGTTTTCATTCAATGTCTCAGTCATTCAATGAATCAATCAATGGTCGAAAAAAGGAAAGCTTTGAATTTTCCGTCGTGTCATGCATCAGTCTGTTTTGCTCCCTCTCAGTCGTCCTCGAGCCCAAACAAGTAGTCAAAATTAATCATGTCCTTCTCCCATCCCGTATCCTTCTTCACCCCTTCACACCTCGATACTCACCAACCCCTCCTCGCTGGTTAAGACGGGAAAGACAGTCGCCGGCGAATCCTTTGCACCACCAAAGCCACCCACGAAACCAGCAATGCCTTCGGTTCCCTTAATGCCAAACACGCTCTCAGACCAGGCCGTGCACTTCCCGGTCGCGAGCTCAAATTTCGAGTTGTGAAATTTACAGGTGATCGTCGGCTCTCCACCCTCAACCGCGATATTTCCTCAAGGTAGTTAAAACAGAAGATGAGATGAATGGAGGGTTAGGAAGGGAAGGAAATATGTATGTTGTGATCTTTGAATGTTGGGGGGGGAAGCAGAAAGAGGGGCGTATTATGCCATCTTGAGATAACATTGAACAAAACATTGAAGAAAGATACAGAATGATCAACGATGCATGCACACACAACCAGCCTCGCACAATTCAATGTGACTTTCTGCTATCTTCCTGCCTACTTACCCGTTTTCATAGGCAAGCCCAGGTGAGGGCATTTGGCCAACACAGCATAAAAGCTCCCTTCCACGTTCGCCACAATCACAGCCCCAGCGTCCGTATCGACGATTTTGCGCTCGCCTGTGAGGAAAATAACGGGAAGAAGGGAAAAAACGGGGAGAAGAAGGGTTGAGAAAGGCTTATGGAAAGTGATGTAGTATGGTCGATGGAAGTAAGGAGTGCAGACATGCCATAAAAAAGACGGAAACAGCACACAAATATGTAAGACGGGAATGTACATTGATCAGAGACCACTACCTATACACCCGTGAATACTATGCATGGTCTCTCTGCTTCTCATCCGGCGTACCTCGAGGGATGTCTGTCGCCGGCCCGACGACTACGGTGGCCGAGCGGCTGGTCAGGGCACGACCCGAGGTCGGAGTGGGAACGAGGAAAGCCTGAGCAAAAGAAGGGTAGGTAGTAAAGATGTATGAATGGATTGATAGATGGACACAGCGGTGAGCAAGGGAGCGTAAGGGGCCTTACCTGGGAGACAGAGGCAGCAAGGAGCAAGGCGGCGATGGTGCGGACGAACTGCATGATTGTCTGTACGGATGGAGAGAGGAGTGGCTCCTGTCTATTCATGCGGGTAAATGTCAGTTTATTGTGCGTTGGTCGTTTGTCTCAGGCGGTAAAAATGCTTGCTTGTCGCTTGACAGCTCGGCTGCGACTCGCCTCCTCCCTCCTTGCTTGGGCGAGGTCGCGGTCGCGATATAGAAGACCGCTTGGTACAAAACTGGGCCGTTCGACATGCACATGAGGGGAATATACCTCGATCAAATGTGTCTGTGGTGTTGAGATGAATTGGTTGCGCGTAAGGCGATCAAATGCTTGGTTATAAGGGGCTTTGTTGAGCGTTGGGGGCAACCTCATCAACGTCACTGATGGCTTCAGTTGTGCATCAAATCAGTCGTGAGGGACATCCTCCTTCTTGCCGCACCACACCTCAACGACACTAAGCAGCCGCCAACACACACTGGACACGTAACGAATCATTTCCATGATAAGAAGCACGTCCACAGTTGGTGGTTTTGGCTAGGCCAGCGTCGCCAGCCTCTGATCGCTCATTCTGTGTGCCCATATCTGCATCCTCACGCCTTCGTTTACCCGCCTCCCCACATACAACACAAACATCAGCGCTACCACTACGAAAGTGGCATGTACTACGCGTCATTCTCGCCCTTTCCCGCCTTATCATCGCGTCCGTCGTCCCCGACCTGATTTACCAAACGAGCAAGTAGTAAGAGAGGCTCCCCCTTCATCACCTCCTCGCCGTCATAAATTAAATAACCACATTGCTGCGTCAATCAAGGAAATTGCCGCGGCACCATGAATCCAGCGATGATGGCTGAGTTGAAGGCCAAAAAGGAGGCTGGTGCAGCCAGGGCGGCCGCCGAAGCCGCCACGGAAAGTGGAATGGATGAGAAGGCCTTTGCAGGCGGCGTCCGCCAGGTCCAGGCTTACAACACCCACAACAATAACGTGATCGTCAACAACAATAGAAGCAGCAGCATCAGCAGTTGTGATAGTAGTAGTAGTGTACATGCTTCTCTGGAGGTGTTGGACATCACGTGTGTGTGGCCCGGCAGGGTCTTTGCCATGGGTCCTCCCTCCGCCGACACCATCTCGTTTCTCAACGATGCCTACGCCGGTCGATATTTGATCTGGAATCTGAGTGACGAGTCGAGTCATCGGGTGAACATTGGGTTGCAGGGTCAGATCTGTGATTTCCATTGGGCGGCCCCCGGGAAAAGCCAGACCCCGACATTGCAGGCCCTGTTTCGGGTATGTTATTCGATCCATGCCTGGTTGAGCTTAAGTCCTGAGCATGCGGCGTTTGTGTTTTGCAGCAATGGGAAAACACGGACGGGGATAGTGCTGGCGTGTTTATTGAGGTATTGCTTGAGGGTGGAAACACCCTTGGAAGGTAGGTTCGATAGGGAGGGGGGGAGGGAGGGAGGGAGGACGAAGGCGCTTCTAGTCCATGTGCCACTTTTTTTGGGGCATCCAGTCGCTCAAATGCTTGCGTTCTACCCTCCCCTTCCTCCCTACGTCCCTCCCCCCCAATGATCCTCAAATTAAACCCCCCCCCTACCCTCGTGCCATGGCTCATTCCTCCCTCCATCCGTCCCTCCCTCCTTCCCTTCCCTCTAGGGTTCAAGCTTTTCTGCGAGAGACGCTGCCAAGCCCCTCTCCAGGACGTTTTGAGCAAGATTCCCCCCACCCTCGTGCAATACTTCAATCACTTTGACGAAGCCCAACGGCTCGGGGCTTTTCCCAACCGTTACCCCCTCCGGTTGGCGAGTGTGCGGATCGACGGGGTCCCTGTGGAGGACATGCCGTGCGTGGACGTATGGGACGCGAGCAACGAGAAAGTGAGGGAGGGAGGGAAGGAGGAAGGGAAGGAGGGAGGGAAGGAAGGAGGGCCACTCCCAGACGACAACATTCTCCACTTTTCTTCACGTTTTCTTTCCTTTCTATTCCCGGCCTGCCCTCCCCCACCTCGCCCCTTCCACAGGTCTACTCCTCCGCCTCCGCTTCCCCCGCGTCGAAAGCCTGGGAGGACGAGACTGGCCTGTACCGAGACGTCCAAGCCCGTCTCTTAGGGGACTTTGTCCTCATTTGTCGCTTTGGGGGGGTGTACACCAAGGACGAGGAGGACGCCAGCAAAATCCTTTTCCGTTACGTCGGGCACACGGCCTTCTTGGCAGAGGGCGTGGTGGACTTGAAGAAGGAGGCTTTGGACATGATGAAGCGGTACGCGCATTCCTTCGACGAGGAGAGTTTCGGCCTCGAGCTGGAATTCGAGGAGGACAAGGATGGGGTTCATGGAGGGCCACACGCGGCTCCTGCTGCTGGTGCAGTGGCCTCGATGGAGGGGCGGGGCGGGTGGGCCTTGCCCTCGAAGATCTTCTCGGCGGAGGGGAAGGAGGGATGGAGGGAGGGCTTGTGTGCCATTGGACGGATGCATCAGGTGGTCCCAGACTTTGAAAAAATGCGCGAACTGGTGGGAATGGGGTTCGAGGAAGAGCCTACAAAGGTCGCCCTCTCCCTGGGAAGCAATAGGGTGGATGCCGCCTTGCTGTGGCTCGAGCGGATCAAGCGTCTCTTTCCTGTCCGCAGCGACAGCAGCAATGGAGGGGGGGGGGACAAGTCCCTGGTGTCGTCTTCCATGGCCACGGGGGGAGGGAGGGAGGGTGGGAGGGAGGCAGAATGGGCGGCAGGGGGAGTGAAGTCGGCTTCTTCAGAGGGAGGGGCAGGAGGAGGGGGGTTGTTTCAGACGGTTTTGCCATGGTTTATAGGAGGGAGGGAAGGAAAGAAGGCAGGAAAAGGGCCTCTGCCCATATCGCAGCCGGTGGACGCGGGCGGCTTGCCACCACATGCCCTCCATAAGAACGTGGACTACCAGCCTGGAGAAGGGGGAGGGGGAGGCACCCTGACGTCGTCCTCCTCCTCCGCGACCTCCCTTGGCCTGAGCACCAGCGGTAGCCTGCCGGCCGTCCGTCCCCTCTCTCTAGCCCGCTCCTCCTCCTCCTCCATCTCCTCGGTGCCGACGAGCCAACCACAGCCGGGCCTGTGCGCCGTGTGCGAATCTGTGGACCCCCTACAGACATCCCAATTATTTGTGTGCTTGGGCTGCCGCTCTTCATATCACACCTCCTGTGTCAAGGCCCGTCCTATCCCTCACCAGAGGCATGAAACGGCCAAGTGGCATGAGTACGTGACGAAACATTTTACGAACTGGCGGTGCACGGGGTGCTTGGCCCGGGCGGCCGCAGCCCAGGAGGAGGAGCTGAGGAGGAAGGGGAAGGAAGAGGGGGAGGGAGGGAAGGGGGGAGGGGTGGCGTCTGTGTCGGACGCGTCGACGTCCAGGGGGGCGGGGGGGGGGAAGGCGGCGGATAACACAAATTTTGCATATGTGGGGACGGCGCGGCAGGTAGGTAGGGAGGGAGGGAAGGAAGGAGGGAGGGAGGGAGGGAGGGACGGAGATTGGACAGGTGTTTGTTTTAGCATTCCCTCCCTCCCTCACTTCCTCCCTCCCTCCCGCCTTGCCTAGGTCATTCGTGAGAGGCTTCTTTCTGCTTCCACTCCCACCAGCACCACCATCTCGGAAGGCCTCAAGACGCTGCAATTATCCCAAAAAAATGGGCAGCCCCTAGACGAGGATATTTTGGGAATGGTGGACATGCTCCTGTCGGCTGGGGTGAGCAGACAGGGAGGGAGGGACGGAGGGCGGGTCAGAGGGAGGATTTATTTAAGTACATCAATTTCATATTTCCCTTCTTCTTACTTCCTTCCTTCCTTACTTCCCTCCTTCCTTCTTCCTTTCCTTCCTTCTTCCTCCTCCTCCTCCTCTCCCTCCATAGATGGATTCGGGAAAGCTCAAAACCCTCCTCTCCGTGTCGAGTCCCCTCACCGACAGCACCTCTGGCAGCGGAGGAGGAGGAGGAGGAGGAGGAGGAGGAGGAGGTATCAAATACAAGGATCACCCAGACTACAAAGCAAGCTTTATGTTCGCCAAGAGCGGAAACATTCAGCAGGTACCCCTCGCTCCCTTCTTCCCTCCCTCCCTCGCTCCCTCCTTCCTTCCCTCCTTCCATCCGTCGCTCCCTCTCTCCCTGGGTCCGTCCGCCCTTGTGCATCCCACTTCCCTCCCTTCCTCCCTTCCTCCCTCTCTCCTTCCTTTCCTCCTTCTCATCCTGCTTCGTCTTTAGGCGAAATCGCTTCTCCGCAGCAAGGGACTTGATGAGGGCGTTGTGAACAAGGATCCGGAGTCCATAGTACCTGGTACTGAGGGCCAGGGAGAAGGAGGAGGAGGAGGAGGAGGAGGAGGAGGAGGAGGAGGAGGAGGAGGAGGAGGAGGAGGAGGAGGAGGGAAGATTGATGATGAGGCGGGACTGAGTGTGAAGGAGCAGCTGGCAAGGAAGCTCGCTAAAGTGCATGGTGGTGTGGGAGGAGGAGGAGGAGGAGGAGGAGGAGGAGGAGGAGGAGGAGGAGGAGGAGGAGGGAAGATTGATGATGAGGCGGGACTGAGTGTGAAGGAGCAGCTGGCAAGGAAGCTCGCTAAAGTGCATGGTGGTGTGGGAGGAGGAGGAGGAGGAGGAGGAGGAGGAGGAGGAGGGGGAGGAGGAGGAGGAGGGAAGATTGATGATGAGGCGGGACTGAGTGTGAAGGAGCAGCTGGCAAGGAAGCTCGCTAAAGTGCATGGTGGTGTGGGAGGAGGAGGAGGAGGAGGAGGAGGAGGAGGAGGAGGAGAGAAGAAAGGAGGGGAGGAGGATGATGATGAGGCAGGACTGAGTGTGAAGGAGAAGCTGGCAAGGAAGCTCGCTAAAGTGCATGGTGGTGTGGGTGGAGGAGGAGGAGGAGGGGGAGGAGGAGGAGGAGGAGGAGGAGGAGGAGGCATCAAGTACAAGGACCACCCGCACTACGCCACTGCCTTCAAATTTTTAAAAATGGGTCTAAGACAGCAGGTACGTCTCCAGCCTCCCTCCCTCCCTCCCTCCCTCCTCCATGCCTTTCTCCACATTTCTCTCCACGCCCACTCCCCTCCCTCCCTCCCTCTCTTCCTCCCTGCTGCAGGCGGAAGGCTCTCTGAAAAAGAACGGAGCGGACGTGAGCATCCTCGACAAAGACCCTGAATCCATCGTACCCGGAAGTCAGGGGCAGGGGAGCGGGGAAGCGAAGAAGGAAGAGAAGGAGGAGGAAGAGAAGCCGTTGGATGGGAGGGCGGCGTTGAACAAGATGCTAGCAGGGAGGTTGTCAGGAGGAGGGGCGCCAAAAGCAGCGGCATCAGCACCAGCACCAGCACCAGCAGCACCAGCACCAGCAGGCGGAAGGGGGGGGGAGGGGGGGGGAGGAGGAGGAGGAGGGAAGGTCAAGGCGAAGGATCATCCCACGTACGCTAAATTCTTTGCAGATCTCAAGTAAGGCGGAAGGGAGGATGGGAGGGAGGGAGGGGTGAGATGGCTGTCATGTCTACCAAATGTAATGCCTTCCAACGTGGGTTATTTCATCCCTGCCTACTTCCCTCGCTGCCTCGCTTCCTCCCTCCCTTGTGTCCGTGCAGGCGGTTCAGGAACGTGGACATGGTAGTGCATAAGGCCGTGAAGGAGGCGGGCTTGAGTGAGGCCCGGGCCAGAGCTATCCTCGAGGCGGGTCCTGAGGCGTTTGTAGAGGACGAGGCCGAAAAGAAGGAGGATGTGAAGGTAAGGAGGGAGGGAGGGAGCGAGGAAGGGAACCATTAGAGGGAGAGAGTCCCCATATCGAGGCAGGGGTAGTGCGGTGCAGCACTCTTGCTTTCAACCCTCCCCCCTTCCCTCTGGCTCTAAACCCTCCCACCTTCCCCCTTCCCTCCCTCCCTCCCTCCCTTCCCAGGTCCCGGCCCTCGAACACCCGGTGTGGGGAAGATTCTTCAGGATGGTCAAGAGCCAAGTCCCCTTGGGAGTGAGTCTGAGGAAGGAAGAGAGGGGATGCCGACTCGGCTTTCTGAGAATTTAGAATTTCTCACGTACGTCACACCTTCCTCCCTCTCTCTTTACTCTTGCCTCTTCCCTTCCCTCCCTCCCTCCCTCTCCCTTAGGCGGTGAAGCTGAAGGCAAGCGAATCCAAGCTCGACCCTTGGTTTCTGGATGCGTTCAAGCACTCCGATGTGGTGCCCTTGAACACCTCCAAGCCCGCCGAGCTGAAGGTAGAGAGGGAGGCAGGGAGGGCGAGAGGGAGGGAAGGAGGGCGGGGTGTATCCCGTATCTACTCACGCATGTTTCACTCACGACAACGACCTCCCTTCCCTCCCTCCCGCCCTCCCAGCCTGTCGCCTCCGTCGTCAAGGCCAAGTCCGTGCGCCGGAAAAAATTGCACTGGAAGGAGATCCCGGAAGACCGTCTGTCGAAGGAGGGGGTGAAGGGCACTGTGTGGGAAGGGGCGGCCGAGCTCAAGGTAGGGAGGAAGGGAGGGAGGGAGGGTGGGACATTCATATTTATGTGTACATTCATGTTTGAATTATTTAAATGTAGGTATATACTATATAAATATGTACAATATATTCATATTAAACCACCTACATGTACTCCCAGTTAAATTACACGGACGATTTCGACGCCCTCTTCATCGCCGCCGCGCCGGTCGTGTCCAAGGAGAAAGCCGTCAAGGGGGAAGACAAATCAGGTAGGGCAGTGCTCCCTCCCTCCCTCCCTCCCTCCCTCCCTCCCTCCCCACCGATTTCCTGACCTGCGTATCCCCCCCCCCTCCTTCCCTGACAGCCAAAGTCAGCAACCTCACCATCATCGACAGCAAGCGAGCCACGAACGTGGCCATTGCCATCGCCCGGATTAAATTCGGGTATGAAGAGATCCGGAAGCGCTTGAAGAAGATGGATGAAAAGGCAAGCCTCCCTCCCCCCCTCCCTCCCTCCCTTCTTTCCTTCCTCTATCTTCTTGTTGCCTCCCCCTCCTCCCTCCCTCCCTCCCTCCCCATTCCAGTCTCGCTTTTTGTTCTCGTGTAAATCTGGCTCGGAAAGACTTCCCCTTATCTGACCCTACCCTCCCTCCCTCCCTCCCTGGATCAGCAAGGCTCCCCCTTTTCTGACCCTACCCTCCCTCCCTCCCTCCCTCCCTCCCTCGCTCCCGCAGGCCTTCACCCTCGAGCAGCTCCAGAATCTGCTGGAGAGCCTCCCGAACGAGGAGGAGGTGGACACCCTCCGCGCCTACCCTGGTGATGCCAACCTTCTGGGGGCGGTAAGGAGGGAGAGAGGGGGAGAGAGAGAGGGAGGGAAGTGCCCCCCGATCCCTGCATCCGGGTATGCTTCACCCACATAATAACCACCCTCCCCTCCCTCCCTCCTCCCTCCTCACCCCTCACCCTCGCAGGCCGAGCGGTTCATGCTAGAGATGATGAAGCTCCCCGACGTCCAGGACCGGATAAAGACATTGATGTTCATGCGCTCATTCTACACCAAGCGCGAGGACCTGCAGCGGGACGTGACGGTGAGGAGAGAGAGAGGGAGGGGATCGGGGGGAGGGAGGGAGGGGATCCTGCACTGACTGACAAAACAATTCCTCACCTTGCTCTCCCTCTGCCTCTCTCCCTCCCTCCCTCCCTCGCTCCCTCTCTCCGTAGATCATCGAGACAGCCTGCAACGACGTCAAGGGCTCGGTCCGCCTCCGGGAGATGCTTAAGTGCGTCCTCTCCGTGGGCAACCGCATCAACCAAGCCGATAAGACCGACCATGTAAGGAGTGCGGAGGAACTTAGGGAGGGAAAGACAGAGAGAGGGAGGGCAGGAAGGAGGGAGGGACGGAGAGAGGGCATGCTTCCCAATACAGCCTTCAACAAGTCTCCCCTCCACGTATCGTATTCAGTTCGTGACCCCTCCCTCCCTCCCTCCCTCCTTCCCTCCCTCTCCAGGCGACGGGCATCACACTCGACTCCCTCCTCAAGCTGCCCCAAGCCAAGGCCCACGACCGAAAGACCTCTATCCTCCACGGTCTCATCCAGGTACGCCCTCCCTCCCTCCTTCCCTTCCTCATCCCCATCCTTTCATATCTCCCTCCCCCCATCCATCCGTATCTCCCTCCCTCCCTCCCTCCCAGATCATCAAAAAGAACAACCCCTCCATCTTGGATTTCACGCAAGACCTGCAGTCGGTCCGGCCCGCCGCCAAGGTCCTTCAGGAGGTACACCTCCCCTCCCCCCTTCCCTCCCTCTCTCCCTCTTTCCCTTCCTCAATTCCTTCCTCCCTCTCTCCATCCCTCTATCTCCCCCCTTTCCCTCCCTCTCTTCATCCCTCTGACCATCCTCATCCTTCCTCCCTCTCTCCATCCCTCTGACCATCCTCATCCTCCCTCCCTCTCTCCATCCCTCTGACCATCCTCATCCTCCCTCCCTCTCTCCATCCCTCTGACCATCCTCATCCTCCCTCCCTCTCTCCATCCCTCTGACCATCCTCATCCTCCCTCCCTCTCTCCATCCCTCTGACCATCCTCATCCTCCCTCTCTCCATCCCTCTGACCATCCTCATCCTCTCTCCCCCTCCCTCTCTCCCGCCCTAAATCCCTCAGTTCATCACCGCCGAGCTGCGGGACCTCGAATCGGGCTTTAACGTCCTCGATCGCGTGGCCAAGAAGATGACCCCTCCCTCTTCCTCCTCCTCCTCCTCCTCCTCCTCCTCCTCTTACACAACCCCTCCTCGTCCCCGGGCCTCCTCCTCCCTGGCAGGCTCCATTGTCAATAAAGGGGAGGACGGGCGGGCGGGAGGGAAGGAAGAGAGAAATCGGGCGTCATCGCTGGACTCTCCGGGTCCACAAAACATGGAAAGGGAGGGAGAGAGGGATGGGAAGCAAGCGGAGAAGAAGAGAAAGCCGTCGTTTGGGTCTATGTTGCAAAATTTGGTCGACAGAGTCAGCCCTCCGAGATACGAGGGAGGGAAAAAGGAGAGAAAGAAGGACGGCCGAGGAGGCTCCCCTTCCCCCCCGAGGGAGGCGCAGCCGGGGCCACACAGAGGGAATGACACCAGGTGCGGTTTGGAGGCGAGAGAAGGGGGGAGGGCGGATTGGATAAAGCGGACGTGTGGAGTTCACTGAATATCCCCCTTTCATCTCTCTCCTATATATACCCACGTACGTACGTACATATACATACATGCACATGCCGTCATCCCCAACACCAGTACAACCAGTAACACTAGTCATGCTGCGGGTCGCGAGCCCTCCTCCCCCTCCTCTTCCTCCGCCGCCGCCGCCGCCGCCGCCGCCCAGCAAAAGACCGCGAAAAGGCAGTCAGCTGCAACAACAACACCAGCAGCAACAACAACAGCGACAGCAGCAACAGGGGCCTCGCATAAGGATATTTTTGACTTTGTCAAGGTCGCGGAAAAGGGGAAGGCGGAGGCGAGAGCTGCGGTTGAGAGGATGACAAGGAAGTTTCAGGTAAGGAGCAGGAGGGAGGGACGGAAGCAGGGAGGGACGGAGGGAGGGACGGAGAAGGAATTTTCAGATATCACAAATTCTGATACTTTTTTCTTCTTTGCGGAGGAGAAAGAAGAAGATGGGAGGGAGGGAGGGAGGGAGGGAGGGCGCATGTTTGATTTTCCGACCCCCTTCACTTCGTTTGATGTTGACATGCGCACTGTGTTTGTCCTTCTCCTTGTCCTTACCCTTGCCGTTATTTTCATCCTTCTTCTGGCCATTTTTCTGGCCCTTACCCCTCATGCCACACCCTTCTCCTTGTCCTTGAACCTCATTCTTGTCCGTGAACCTCATTCTTGTCCGTGAACCTCTCTCTTATCCTTGTCCTATTCCTTAAACCTCACTCTTCCCCTACCCCTGACGCCACTGCCGTTGCCCACACCAGGACGTGCTCAAGTACTTTGGGGAGGATCCAAAAATGCTGCCGGAGGTGTTCTTCACCACTCTCGAGAGCTTCATGAAGGTCCGCTCTCCCTTCCTCCTTCCTTTCGGCCCTCTCTCTTCCATATTCTCGATTCCCTCAATGCCATCCTGCCCCCCCTCCTCAATGCCTCCCTCCCCCTCTCTTTCCCTCCGTCCCTCCCAAGGTCTTTGATCAAGCCAAAATCGACGTCGAGAGGAAAGAGCGTGCCTTTGAACGAGAGCGTCTGCTTACTGAGAAGAAGGAGAAGTCCCTCATGTCCCCCACAAGCACCAGCGCCAGTGGCAGCAGCAGCAGCACTGGGGCTGTAGGTCCCCGCACGGCATTTGGGGGCCCAGGGGCGGGGAGGGGAGGAGGGATGGAGAGAGGAGGAATGGAAAGTGGCGCGCTGCGAGGGCAGCTGCTGCAGCAACTAAAGGCTGCTGGTCAGACGAGGGGAGGTGTTCGACCTCCACCAATTACGGCTCCCGCCCCCCTCGCCCTTTACGGAAAAGGCGTGAAGGAGGATGGATGGAGGAGAGGGGTGGATGTTGAGGCAGGAAGAGGAGGAGGAGGGGGAGGAGAGGACGGGCCTCGCTCCCCTGAGAAGCCGCCAAAGCCGGTCTTCCGCTAGGCACATTTTATGGGAATCGATACTCCCCCTCCCCCTCCCCTGATAAAGGGGAGTGAGGGGGGAGGGAGATAGCAGGAGATGTGATATTGACGAGGGGAAGAGCAGGAGACGATGATTTCGAGGGCGTGTACATGTATGGGAGGGATAGAGGGGGGGAGGGAGGGAGGGAGGGAGGGAACAAAGTAGGAGGGACTTTGAGTTCCCCACCGAACGACGACGAATGAGCAGGAAAAAATAAAGTAAATATATATATATATACCAGAAGCCATCGGCTCAACGCCCCAATCACCCTGCCTCCCCCCTCCCTCTACTTCCATTGTCAGAATCATCAGTCATTTTTTTTCTTATCGTCCTCCTCGTCTCCCTCCGCTTTGTCCTTGCCTCTAGCGCCCCCCCTGTCCCTCCTCCTGCTAGCTCCCTACACCCCAATACTCCATCAACTCCCTCGACAGCCGCACCCTAAAGCCCCCTTCGTACCCTTGGGGGTCCACAACCCTCTCGAACAACCCCCTCTCGCTCTCCCTCTCCCCCTTCCTCCCCTTCCCACCCCCCTTCACCTCCTCCTCCAGCTCTCGTAAATAAGCCTCCAGCGCAGGGAAGAGCCTTGCTTGGTAATGACTCACCCCTCCCGAGTGTTTTCCTGTCCCCGTGATCAATGTCGCCTCCCCAGCCTTCCCACACGCGTAAATGTCTGGCAGCAACTCCTCCACTGCCTCGGTCGCCTCTGCCACATGCAGCCCGTGCAGGTCTAGTACACCCTCCTCATAAATCTTTTTCTCGGACGGATTCCGCGAGGCAAAGATGGCGAGGGCAGCAGCACGGTGGCGGGCCTTCATGATGGTGTTCCAATGCCGGCCTTCCAGCCCCAGGGATTTGGCTGGAGGAGGGGAGGGAGGGAGGGAGGGAGGGAGATGAGGATTTATGGTGACCTATAATGGAAGCAGCTTTGCTGAAGGCAACAGAAAGGGAGCCAAAGAGGGAAGGAGGGAGAGGTAAGGGGGAGGGGTAAATAGTGATACTTTCTGGGCACCTCGAGATATCTTCCTTTCACTCCCTCCCCCTCCCTCCTTCGCTCATTACGTACCCGCCGCCTTATCCCCCCTCTGGAAGGCCTCAGTGGCCCGCATGAAGTATTGGTTCCGAGCCTTTGCTGCGTGGGTCGCCTCCGCTCGCGCCTGCTGGTATGTCTTTCTCACCTCCTCCCCCCCCATGACCCACAGAGATTCCAACCTCCTTCTGCTGCTCCTACTCCTGCTCCTGCTCCTGCAGCTGTTCTTGGAGGAAGAAGAGGAAGGGAGGGAGGAAGGGAAAGGGTTTCTCCCAGGGATGGAGGTGCGTTTCGAGGCCAGGGCGACTTGTAGGAAAGACTTGCCCGGAGTGCTGGCCGTGGTGGAGGGCGAGGACGAGGACGAGGACGAGGACGAGGACGAGGACGAGGACGCCGCAGACGTCGTGGCGGAGCTGCTGGTTGTCGAGGCTGAAAGGGCAGGAAAGTGTGTTTCGTCCTTGGCACTGAAGAGTGGGCCGGAAGAAGAGGAGGAGGAGGTGGAGGAGGAGGACGAGGAGGAGGAAGAGGTCTCGGAAGGATTACCGTCCTCCCGGTCCACGGCACGGATGTCATGCCAGAAAGGGCACCTGTGCAGCGTCTTGCTTTCCTCGTCCATCATCCCGTCCCGACAGGACCCAAGTAACCAGTGAATGCACGTCATCGTATCCAGGGCATGGCTGAAGGCACAGTCGGCCCGGGCACAAAAGCCAGACACAAAGTAACGGCATGCGGGCACCCGGGGTTTTAATGCCGCGTCCACCCTCCGCACTGCTTCTTCCAAATCGACGTCGCAACGCAAGAGAGCGACGAGAAGGGCATCGGGCGACGCGTGTGGAAAGGTGCCCATCAGCACTCCTAGGGCAGCATCACGCACATACGCCTCCTCCTCCTCCGCCGCTACCATCGCCATCATCATCGCCCTCGACATCCCCCCTTCCCTCTCATCTTCATCCTCTCCCTCGTCCTCCTCCTCATCCAAAAATTGGAAATTCCCGCCTCCATAGCCATACCCATCATCCTCCTCCAGGTCGTCGGTATCAAAATGGTTTCCTCCCCCCGATGACAACGCCGATGAATGCAATCCCGACCCCCCGCCAGCACCACCACCACCTGCCACAGCCCCACCACCGCTCCCGCTCCCGCTTCGCTGCAATTGCAGGTGTGGTAGAGGGAAGCCGCCGTGCTGTTGCTGTAGTAGCTGCTGGTGTCGGAGGTGCTGTTGGTAGTAGTTGGCTTGAGGTACATAAGGTTGAATGTGGGAATGGTAATCCGGGAGCAGCGAGGGGGAGGAATGCAATGAGCCGGTGTCGGATGCTCCTGTCACTGCTGCTGCTAGGTGGTGGTTGGGGTGATGGTGGGTATGGGCGGCGCCGTTGTAGTGGTGCCGCTGCTGCTGCTGTTGCTGCTCCAAAACTAGGATCCTTCCCGAATGGCGATGATGCCCCGGTCCCACCTCGTCGTCCCCACCGTCGTCGTCGCCATCGTCCCCTAGGCAAGATGAGGCAACTTGCGCCGAGAGGTTGTCAAGAGAGAAGGGATCGTCGTCGTCCAGCCTAGGGAGATGGTAATGGGGGGGTGGCTCCTGCTGGTGATGTTTCGGCACAAAAACTCGCGATGACGACGACAGGAGAGAAGGGGAGGCAGTGGGTGAGATGGAGGAAGAAGGAGAAGACACCGCGCCAATGGATGTGGCTGAGATGGAGGAGGAGGCTCGCAGTAGACAGGGTGGGGCAGGGGAGAGCGCATTGAAGATGGGGGAGGAGGCAGAGGAAGAGGGCGATGGGGCAACGGACACGGGAAGGAGATGCGGGTGGGCATTGTACAGTATTAAGTCCTGGCAAAAGATGTTCCACTGTGTATGTACGCGTGGTTGGGGGATGAATCGTGGGGAAAAGTATTGCCGAAGTGCAAGTGATAAAGTGTACATGGTCGGGAAACGGAGGAGACAAGGGGTGAGCCCGGCGGGCTTATTCACTTGTTTTCAACTAACCTGCTGATCTAGCTGTGGAGGGCAGAGGGAAGCCAAGGTTGCCTCCACATTGCCGTCTTGCCCTCCTTCCCCCTCGGCCGCCTCGTTAAGCAGCGCGTAAATGTAAGGGGCAAAGACAGCGTCATCTAGCCCCATAGAACGAAGGCTTCTGGCAAGCCAGCGTTGCAATGGGGGCGGATCCATGCAAACCACCGCCTCTCGCAAACGCAGCCAGTTCTGGTCACAGCAACAGTTCCTGGAAAACCTGTCCAAGTATGTAAGCTTGTGTGGGAAAGCGTGATAAGTGTCATTAGGCGCATGAATGTGTGTGCTTGATTGCAGTTGTGCTTGTTGACGCGAAAGGCGCGAGTGTCCGAGTGCCACAGTGCTCTTATCAAGCCTGGTAGGAGAGAGGAGGTCGACGCCTCTGCCGAGTCCGCTTTGCGTTTTAGCCACACTAAGTACGCTGCATACAAACCATATTTTGTTATTTACCCTTATCATTTCTTTGTGGGGCGTCTTGTCCAGAGCTTTTCAAGGTATTTGCACCGCGAACAGACTCACAAATGGGCCTTGACCATAGTGCACCTTCGACACCTATTATGTTGCTATGACTGCTTGGTCGAGCCCTCGTGAATGTCAACACTTACGGGTACATCAGCAAAAATATGGGGACTGATTGGACTCTTAGTGTGTTGCCGCATGTTATACCCTAATTCTGCAAAGAAAATCACACAAACCTCGCCTCCACGTATACTTGTCCATCTCCCCCAAAATGCGCACGCAACCAACAAAAGCAAGGGGGAGAGAAATGCGTGCATGTGATTTATTTGTTTTAAAAGATCTTCTTCCTCACATCTATACAATACCTACGAGTCTTTCATTAACAGCTCCTCCCCTTCTTTCTTCTGCTCCCTCCCTCCTACACCTTGCCGGTCCACACGAAACGTCAAGTGCGCCGAAACGTGCAAGTGATCGGAAGGGATGCAAGGCTGATCCTCGATCGCCGGTAACGGCAATCCATACACCGCTTCAGTCGCTTCTTCGTCGTGAGATACCAGATATTTACCCCGGTTCTTAAACCCCGCCAACTGCACGTCCAATGCCGGGGTCACCTCGACCTTCTCCAGCACCATCTTCTCTCCCCTCCCCTCCGCATCTCCGCGTTCATCTTTTTTTCCTCCCTCCTTCCCTTTTCCTTCGAACCCCATCTTTGCCCAGATGTAATCGATCCGGTATCGCCTATTCAAAGTAATGCTCGTGGGACCATAGTCCTCCCCCAGACAATCAACGTGGCCCAATTCCTGCGCCATAGTTTGGTACATGGGTGTGTAAACCTTCCCTCCCTCCTTCCCTCCCTCCTCTAT
The DNA here is from genome assembly GCA_004519485.1 of Nannochloropsis oceanica. Classification (NCBI taxonomy): domain Eukaryota; class Eustigmatophyceae; order Eustigmatales; family Monodopsidaceae; genus Nannochloropsis; species Nannochloropsis oceanica. Next base: position 1,213,342 of record CP038117.1, read on the forward strand.
CTCCCCCACGACCGCACGATGCGGGCCATAACACGACAAATGCGGGGTGTCATTCCCGTCCATCATGATCAGTGTTGGAACAGCTTCTTCCCTCCCTTCCTCCCCCTCCTTTCCCACCAACCACGCCATTCGAATCTCGCACAAAGCTCGGTCCAACTGCCGTACCTGCGCCGCTCTCACAGCTTCCGCTGCTGGTTTGTCTTGGGAGTGAGCAAGGTGTGTGGATGCTGCCAGAATTAAACGCCCTGTCGCGCGGTGCTGCAGCAAGGCTACCACAGCTATCCTCTCATCCCACTTCTCCTGATGGATCCGACGCAAGGTCTCAGGCGCCGTAAATGACCACAAGTCAATCTCCTCCGTTATATGCGTGGATATCTTGTCCGCCCCTCCCTTGGCTTGCCCCTTCTCCGGTGCTTCTTTATCATTATCTCCTTCATGAACTTCTTCGCAGCCTACAATGCCTTCCGTCATTAGCAGCCGCGAGCGAAATAAAGCTTTTCCTGCACCCGCTTTACTGCCCCTTCTTTTTGATACCTCTTTTTCCTCCTCCTCCTCCTCCTCCTCCTCCTCCTCCTCCTCCTCCTCCTCCTCCTCCTCCCGCTGCTGCTGCTGCAGCTGTTGCTTGGCCTCAGCTTCACCACTGTAACGTATCACAGCTACAGCCGGCAGGCTCTCATCCTCCTCCCCCCCCTTCGCTCCCATACAACCGCCCTGCCCCCTCAACCGACACAACTGCAACACCTTTGGATTGTAAAACAAAGCACATCCGTCATCATATGGCCTGACTTTTCGGTGCTTAAACACAGCCAACTTCAACCCTCCCTCCCTCTCTCCCTCCCCTCCTCGCCGCAGCTTATCCCTCAAGTCCTCGATGCGATCCACCTCCTGTAAGCCCACCACATCGGCCTGCATGCTCTCGATCTCCTTGACAATACTCTTGCTCCTCACCTCCCACTCCATCTCATGCTGGTAATCCAATAACCTCCCCAAGTCCGACTCGTTCAGACTCAGAAACGTCCCTATTTCCAAAGCAACTTCCTGAAACTCCTCCTCTATCCTCGCTTCCGACAGCTCAAAATGTTCCAGTGCTCCCTTGTGGTGCGTGTGCCTTCGCCGACATACCAACGTCCGTCGCAGCCACGCATTGAATCTATCCACAGCCTTCCGACACTCCACCGGATCATAACACTTGGTTTTAATCCCCTGTCGGAGTGCCTCGGCCTCCTTCCATTCCTCCTCTGTAAATGTGTACCCCAGTGGGTGCAACAATCCCCTCTCCCAAATCTTATAATCGTTACTGTTTCGGTCAAACAGATGGTAAGCCAAGTGCTTGTTCCCGTGTGCATGATTCGTCGTATTCCGATGAAAGAAGTCAAATGTCGCAGACTCCAACAAACCCTTCAACGCCACCGCAGGCCCTTCAGGGTGCGCACTCTCCGGTCGTCCCGTTTGGGCGAGTGCATCAATTCGATATGGGTAAGATGGCTCTCGATCGAAGAGATGGAGATAAGTCTTGGCCACGCACCACAGGTCGATAAAGAGCTTGCTGCGTCCGACACCAAAGGTTTGGAGGCGTGCCTCATCAAATGCGTCACCTGTATAGTGAGGTACAGTGGGTTGCACGCCACGGAAACCGTACCAAAACCATGGCTTTTTTGGTGTGGGAAGAGGGGGAAGGGGGAAGGGGGAAGGAAGGAGGGCAGGGAGCAGTCGGGTGAGTGGAAGGGGACAGGCTTCTTTCTCTCATCACAAGGCATTGACGCATGAAGCAAAGTGGATGATTTTGCAACGGTATGCTGCTACAATACTCGTCCCGCTAAAGCAGCGGGGTTATTCCCTCTTAATTGCCTCACCCCCGGCTTCACATTACCTTGAGATTGTTGGCCAGATCGGCGGCTAGCACGTTATACTGAGAAACGTGCAGTGTGAAGGAGAAACTCTTCGCAGCAGAAGCCAACAGAGGCAGGGCCAACATCGAGATCTCTGGTGGTAAGAAAAAGGACGGGGGATAAATACATGAGTATACGAGGGCCCCCCGTCACAGGGCACAAGGCCACAAGCACACTACACACCATGTGATCAGCATCCATTCTTTCTAGACCGTGGCATGCCACTCGGGGGCTCGTGCTCTCATCATGCTGCTGCTGTCCTCCCTCGCCATGTCGCTGCTTTTCGTGTTTTTGGCGACAGGCATTTTCCTGGTTGTACTGCTTCGGTTGCAGCAGGGTTGTTGCATGTCAGCGATCCTGTATGGTACAGTGAGAGAATATGCACATTGAAAGCAGCAAGGGCAATGATTTATGAGTATATCGAAAGCAGTAACTGTGACCAAATTGGGTGTGCGACATGCAGGAGGAAGAACAAAACAAAAACGAGCCATAGGTTGGGGTCTGAGGGGGGTGAGGAGGTTGACGAGGTCCGTTACCATATCAATCAACCAATCAACCAATCAATCAACCAATCAATCAATGACAAAATCTTAGTACCCTACCCATATGATTGTGGTGCTTCGCATGGTACAGTGACTGTCTGTTTCGAAGGCGCCAAAAAAAAACTCCTCCTTTCCTCCTCCTATCAGACGAGACGAGATAAGGGCAAAAATTGCTAAATGGCTAGCGCCATTTTAAAATCACCATTTCTCCATTCTACGACCCATTGCTCTTGTTCATTCTTTCTTTTTTCTTCCCTTCTTCGATAGCTTGTATTGGACAAGATTCGTGTCTTTGATATGCATGTATGTGAGAAGCTGACCTCTTCTTTCGATCGCCGTGCTGATGCTGATGCTGCTGGTGCTGGAGCAGCTGATGCTGCTGCTGCATCTGCTGTTAGTGCTGCTGCATCTGCTGCTGGTGGTAGTTTCATTGCATAAAATCCCCATTCTCCCGATCCCTGCTATAAGGGCATAAAATCCTCCTCCTACTCCTTCATCTCTCAGCTTTGAGTTGCATCAATGAACTTTCTCTCTTTTCCTCTCCCCACACCACCGTTCCCGTCGATCCCGTGCACCCCCATGGCCCGTTACCAGCTAGTCCCTTCAGCAGTGATGACGATACCGGGTTCTTCCCTCCCATCTACTCACTTCTTGCTTGCTCCTTCCTCGCATCTACTCGCTTATGGCCCGCCCGGTCGTCCTTTGCGATTCCTCATATTTTTCGCACACGCACATGCATACAGTCTTTCTCTTCCTTCCCTCCTTCCCTCCTTCCCGCCTCGTTCTTGTCACCCTCGGATTCACCTCTATCCCACAGCATAACGCATACAGTCCACCCCCTCCCCTCCCTCCCTGCTCATCACTTATACCCATGCGGGTTCTGCTGCTGCCACCGCCACAAATCCCTCGTCATATCATCCAAGTTCCGGGTAGCCTTCCATCCGAGCTCGCGCTCCGCCTTGCTAGGGTCAGAGTAGACCTCGTCGAGGTCTCCCGGCCGCCTGAGGAGAGCGGGGGGGGGGGGGGAGGGAAGGAGGGACAGAGAAAGGGAGGGGGGGAGGGGTGAGTGGCAAATACACTCAGAAAGATTCCTTACCTTAACCTGATCTGTTCACTCTCCAGGAGCACCCACCACAAACCCTAGGCCGAGGAGGAAGGGAGGGAGGAAAGGCTTACCTGTCCCCGACCACGAAATTGATCTTCCTCCCCGAGGCCTTTTCCATCGCGGCAATCATCTCCAGCACACTATATCCCTTGCCAGTGCCCAGGTTGAAGACAAAGCAGCCGCCGTGGTGTCCGCGCGCCTTGGCGTAGTCCAGGGCCGACAGATGCCCTTCCTGAGAGGGAGGGAGGGAGGGAGGGAGGGAGGGAGGGAGGGACGGTCGTTTACCTTCTAGTATCTTGCCTTCCTGAGGGACGGGAGAAGGGCATCAATGATTCTTCTCCCTCCCTCCCTCCTTCCCTCCACTGTTTTTCATTTATTATTGGTGTACCGCCAGGTCCATGACGTGGATGTAGTCTTCCCTCCCTCCCTCCCTCCTTCCCTCCCTCCCTCCCTCCCTCCCTCCTTCCCTCCCTCCCTCCCTCCCTCCCTCCTTCCCTCCCCTCTTCCCTCCTTCCCTCCTTCCCTTAACGTACCGCCAGATCCATGACGTGGATATAATCACGTACACCTGTACCGTCCTTGGTCTTGTAGTTGCCTTGGGAGGGAGGGAGGGAGGGAGGGAGTGACGGAGGGAGGGAGGGTTAGAAAAGGAGAGGGAGGGTGGGAGGGAGGGAGGGAGGGATAGGACGCACCGCCGAAGACGGTCAGCTGGGGCCGGCGTCCGACGGCGACCTGGGAGACGTAGGGCATCAGGTTGTTGGGCGTGCCTGAGGGAGGGAGGGGTTGTGGGAGGGAGGGAGGAAGGGAGGGCAGAGGGTGAGATCAGAGGGCTGGATTGGGTGGGGAGGAGGGAGGGAGGGAGGGAGGGAGGGAGGGGTTACCGGAGGGGTCTTCGCCGATGCGGCCGCTCTCGTGGGAGCCGACGGGGTTGAAGTAGCGGAGTATGACCACCTTCCAGCTCTTGCCTATGGGGAGGGAGGGAGGGAGGGAGGGAGGGAGGGAGGGAGGGAGGGAGGGAGGGAGGGAGGATGGAAAGACGAGGATACGGGACGCCAGGCCATGGTAACGACGAATACATACATACATCCCTCCCTCCCTCCCTCCCTCCCCCTCGCCCCTCCTCACCTTCGGGGGAACGTTGAAAGTCTTCGAGGAACTTCTCGATAAAGTACTTGGTCTGTCCATACGGGTTGGTGATACCCTGCCCCACCGTCTGCTCCTCCACCACAGGGCTCTCCGCAGACCCGTATACGGTAGCAGAGGAGGAGAAGACTAGGGAGAGAGGAAGGGAGGAAGGGAGAGAGGGAGGGAGGGACGGATGAGGCAAGACGAACCCCGCTTCCCTTGTCTGTCTGTCTGTCTCCCTCCCTCCCTCCCTACCAATAATTTTGCACCCATGCCTCTGCATGGCGTCCAATAAATTTAACGTGCCCGTCAAATTGTTCTCGTAGTACAATAACGGTTTTGCCACACTCTCCCCAACGGCTTTGAGACCGGCGAAGTGGATGCAGGCGCGGAAACGACCGTAGGTGAGGAAGACATGCTCCAGCCCGCCCTTGTCGAGAAGATCGGTCTGATTGAGGGAGAATGCAAGCGAGGGAAGAAAGGAGGAAGGAAGAGCGTTGTACCTCGTTACATTGGAAGGGTACGTCCGACGATGCAAGGGCCTGCAACATGCTTTTTCCTTCCCCCTCTCCAAGGCTTTTTTAAATCAAGACATTCATCATTCCCTGCCCCGCCCCTCTGTTTCTTCACCTTGCAAAACGTGATTTTCTCTGCCTTTCCTGTCAGCTCGCCCACGCGACGCAAGGACTCCTCGCATGAGTTTACCATATTATCTACCACCACCACCTCGTACCCGGCTTCCAGGAGGAGGAGGACGGTGTGGCTCCCTATATAGCCAGCGCCACCCGTGACCAGGATGCTGAGTTGGAGGGAGGAAAGAAGGGAGGGAGGTGGGAAAGTGGTGAGGAGGATGAAGAGCCGGCTGGGGGAAGGCGTGGACATGCAGTGCGTCCATCGCAACAGTCCGTGCGTGCCCCTCTGGCCTTCCATGCCTACCACCCATCCATGTTTCCAGTTCATCATGTCCTTCCAACTATTAATTGCAAAGGTATGGCCTTCCATGCCTACCACCCATCCATGTTTCCAGTTCATCATGTCCTTCCAACTATTAATTGCAAAGGTATGGCTAATGTCATTACTTTTCGGCCATCACCATCTTGCCGAGTCCATCAAGGACACGCCCCCGAGGGTCCCGAGTCTTCCGCAAGGTAACCCTTCCACCCCTCCCTCCCCTTTTCCCCATCTACACACCGGTTGTGAGCTCCCTCCTGTCGCTCCTTCGTCACATCCCGACGGTGTTTCTGGCCCAATGCATACAGCAGCGATGCTCCCATGAATAAAGGCGCCGCGTAACGTCCCAAGCCCTCCATTGTCTTCTGCTAGAGGTGATTGTAGAAGTGAGTGCGATCGCCAAACGAACGTTACAATTAGCGTGTATGTGCGCGGCGCTCGGGATACAAAAAGCGGTGGCGGACGGCGAGACGCTCGCAGCAGTGCAGGAAGGTCAAAGACGCGACGGCTTTCCTGTGTATGGGTGTATTAAAAAGTGCGGGTGTGGGTTCATGCCGTATGGCTATTTAGATCTCGTCTGATTGAAGGCTTCGGCGAGTCGTCATGACTGGTCGTCATCCGGGTCCGATGCGAATATCACTTGTTTGCGAGTCCCCTGTTGCAACCCCATCTTTCCTAAAAGCCGTCCATCTTCATGACCAGTACGAGAAAGAACATACCTTCTCACGCTTTGCAACGTCCCCATTCTCATTTATAGGTGTGGACGGGAGCCGGAGAGCTGGAGAGCTTTGCCTTCCAAGTATCATCTTTCATACATCAACCATCCTCTTGACGTAGCCTCCTCCGCGTCCTCCTGGCTGGAAACATCATCAACTCAATACACCGCGGAAATAAGCCGCTAAGGAGTATTTTGAAGTAGCCCCTTGCCTTACAACAATCGAGAGCAAGGATGGCCGCACCACCACTTCAACCACCACCTTGGACTGATGTAGGGCCTCGTTTCCTGGCTGCATTTCCTGACCTCGTGACAGAGCTGCTGGACCCTTCGGGATCGCCCACGATCCCTATTACGCAATTTCAGGCTACGATTCGCGCAGCCATCCGCGTTTTGAAACCTCTCTCTCCTTCCCTCCATGCCTTGGCACAAGCGAACGAGAGCCTGCACGACTTTCTGACCCAAGCCTTTCCTGCCTTTGCCGAAGCTGTGTTTCGTAAGAGGGCTCGACCAGCAGATATCCCCCTCATCCAACGATGCCTCGTTTCGGTCTTCCGCCTCCTCGTCCTGTGCATCCCTCTGGAAATAGAATCACTTTCTGCCCTTCTCTTGCTCTTACTGGGAGGGGGGGAAACGAGGACGGTGTCCCAAGGGTTGGCACCGTATGTTCCTGTGCAGTGCCGCACCCTCGTCCCTGGGGGGCTGTATCAGGTACACGGGAAGCCGGTGATGCGGAGGTAAGGAAACGCGGGAGGGAGGGAGGGAGGGAGGGAGGGAGGGAAATAAGGATGGGGTCTGGGCTTGGTGTTGGGAGCCTTACCCTTTTCACTACACATGCACACCTTCCCGCTCTACCTATACATATTACCACACTACACATGCACACCTTCCCGCTCTACCTATACATATTACCACACAACTTACAGCGTGGGTGGAAAGGACATGCTTGTATGGCCCGATCAAGACGCTGAGCCCCAGGGGGAGGCAGTAGTAGGAGTAGCAGCAGTCGGTCGGCCACTAGCCTTGAAGGAGGAAGGGAAGGAGAGAGGGAACAAGGGATGGCGACTGGGGTTGGTCTGCGATTTCGACGCGAGCACTGCGAAACACGCGGTACATTTCATACCCCTGCCATCAACGGAGGATAGGAGGGAGGAGGACGAGGAGAAAGAGAAAGGGGAGGACGAGGAGGTAGAGGAGGAAAGGGAGGTGGAGCTGTCCTCTCAGCCTATCATGTGGCTTCCCACCGAGAATGATCTCTGCGCCAAGACCATGGCACGCGTCGCCTCTCCCGCTCCTTCCCTTTCCTCCTCTTCCTCCTCCTCTTCCGTATACGGGAGACCTGAGGGGGTGGTAGAGGATCGCTCGACGCCGTTGCTAAATAGCGCCGAGGACATCGGCACACGGTTGAAAGTATGGTGGGGGAAAGACAAGATGTATTACATAGGGACGGTGACGGGCTTCGACGCGATGGCGGGCACGCACGTGGTGTCATACGATGATGGAGACGTCAGGAAGTACGTCATGGCCAACAAGGAGTATTTTATCTTGCAGCAGTCTGCGCCCGCAGCGCGACGACAAGCTGCACCGCCACCAGCAGCAGCAGCGGCAGCGGCAGTACGACAAACATCTCTCTCATCATCAGCAGTAGCAGCAGTACCAGTAGGACCAACGGCTCCCGCACATCAGAACGGGAGTGCAACCCCTCCCTCCTTCCCTCCCTCCCTCTACATCCACGCCAAGCGTCCCCCCGCCTCGCACCAGGGGGTCAGCTGTCACCTTGTCAGCAACATTAATATCTTTCTTTGCCTCGGGGGCCTTCGCACCCTCTCCCGCCGTCTGTACCACTCCTTTCACGTGACTCCACCTTCCTCCCGCCCTCCCTCCCGCCCTCCCTCCCACCCTCCCTCCCTATCCTTTTTACGCTTGTACCTCTCGCTCCTCCATCTCCTCCGGGGGAGGTTGGAAATCGAGGCGTTAAATGACGCCGTGTTTCATTTGAAAGAGACGCTCCCCACCGTCATGCTGGCCCTGGGGGATGAGGAGAGGAATAAGCTGACCAAGCAGGAGTTGAGGGCGCTGCCGCAGCAGCTGCAGGTAAGGGAGGGAAGGAGGGGGGGAGGGAGGGGAGGGGAGATGGGACAGAATTTCAAGTCGGAGAAGTTGCATGCATATTATAATGATGGATCAATGCTTCATCCCCCACCCACCCGCCCCACCCTTCCTCCCCCCCTTCCTCCCTCTTTCCACCAGGACCTCCTCACCGCTATTGGCATCCCCCGCAGTGCCACCATCCTTGCCATCGATATTTTCCGCCTCTCCCTCGCCTGTGCCCTCTTCAAAACAAAACAATTAGAAAAGCGTTTGTTTGGATTAAATTATATCCGAGACGTGATTGCCAAGTCCACCAACAGTACTGAGACTTCTTCTTCCCTCCCTCCCTCCCGTCCGGCTTCTGTCTCCTCTTTCTCCTCCTCCTTCTCCTCCTCGTCCATCACATCCTCACAACAACACTCCCGCCCTGGCTCCCTCTCCCTCTCCCACGGGACCATGGCCCTCCCCCCCATCCTCCCTCCCTCCCTTCTCGTCCAAATCCTTACCAATGCCAACATCGTGGAGGAGCTCCTCGGGGCCTCCATGCACATCGAACTCCTCACCCGCTCCCCCTCCCTCCTTCGCTTCCTCGCCCTCCATCACGCCCTCCTGCCCTCCCCCCACCTGGACTCCCTGTGGCACTCATCCTTGGGAAAACACGAGGCAGTCGTCTGCGTGCTGCACACTCTGCTTGTGGACCTGCTACCCTTCCTCCCTTCCGCCCTCCGTCGGTACCTCTTCGATCAGATGGCGACCTTACCCTTTCGAAAATGGGAAGCGGAGACGGTGGAATTGATGTATGTCTTCACCAAAGAGGCACTGAAGGCAGCCAGGCCGGGGCTGCCCGCGACAAACAAAGAAGATGGGGAGGGAGAGGGAAGGAAGGAAGACGAGGGGGAGGAAGCGGAGCGGAAGACGGCAAAGGTGGCAGGGGGAAGATGGAGGGGAGGTGGAGGTGGATGGAAGGGAAGCAATAGCAGCAGCAGCAACAGCAACATCCGCGACAAGATGGGACAGAAGATTCTCGCGCCTGCGAGTAACGGCCACGGCAACGGTTTGTTTGACGGTTTGTTTGGCTTCGGTCTACTCTACAAATACTTGCTGGACGATAAAGAGGTGAGGGAGGCATCGACTTTCCCTCCCTCCCTCACCTCCCTCGCCATCACACACCTCGTGAAGCTGATGAGGGAGGAAGAAGAGTGTGGAAGGGAGAGAGAGACTGTTCTATGCAAGTGCGTGGCGAATGTGAGGGCTCACCAATCCGTACCTGCCTCTCTATTGCTGTTAGCCAGGACCGTTGGGACGTACCCGTTATCGACTGCTCCGGTTGTGGCTGGTGCGGTCGGTGGAGGAGGAGGAGGAAGAGGAGGAGGAATGACGATGCGTGAGGTGATAGATCTGGTGTTAGAGAAGCAGCAGGGTGTGTGGGCCTCGTTGGTGTTTGAGGAGCTTAGCTGGTTTCAGCGCGAAGTTCGCCGACTGTACGGACCAGGTAGGGAGGGAGGAAGGGAGGAAGGGAGGGAGGAAGGGAGGGAGGGAGGGAGGGAGGGAGGGAGGGAGGGAGGGTGGGAGGGAGGGAGGGAGAAAGGGAGGGAGAAATGAGGGAGGAGGGGAAGGAGGGAGAAGGAAAACGCCGCTCAGTCTAGGTGGGAGTCGCAACGTGGTTTTGAACCCAACCGTCTGTCAACCTCTTGATTCACCATCCCTCCCCTCCCCCCTCCCCCCCCTCCCCCCCTCCCTCCCTCCCTCCCTCCAGGCCTCCGGTATGGCCATCCATCCACCGAGGCATTCAATCGTAAAAAGATTCGCCTGGCCCATGCCCGCTCCCGCTACACCTACCAGGAGCACGTCCAAATCCGCCTAAACTTCATCCTGTTTCTTCTCGCCGCCGCTGCCTCCTCCTCTCCATCCTCCCTCCCTTCCTCGTCCTCGCTCCGCCTAGAAGCGCGGCAGCTCAATGCCGTCTGGTCTACTTTAGTGTGGGTCGGTGAGGGAGGGACGGAGGGACGGAGGGACGGAGGGGCATTGACCAAAGGAGGGGCGGATGTGGCTTTTGATTGGTTGGTGCGAATGACAGCAAAGCCGCCATCTGTGGGGAAAGTATTAGAAGGGATGGAGTGGGGGATGGAGGGAGGGATGGAGGGAGGGCAAGTGCCGTTGGTGGGAGATGGTGAAGGAGCAGCAGCAGCAGCAGCAGCAGGAGGCCGAGGACGAGGACAAGGAGGTGGAGGAGGAGGAGGAGGAGGAGGAGGAGGAGGAGGAAATGGGGGCCTGCTGTCTACAGCATATTCCTTTCTCACCGGAGGGGCAGCAGCAGTGACAGCAGCACCTTTGTCATCCCTTCCTCCTCTTCATCCTCTTCCTCCCCCTCCTCCTTCCCCTCCTCCTCATACTACTCCTTACTCCACGGCTGCCGTGTTGGCAGGCGAGGCGCCGGTGATCGATGAGGCCTCATCGTTATTGTCCAAGGCATTGCTTCGAGACCTCTTCGAGAAGAAGCTCAAGGTGCGGAGGGAGGGAAGGAAGGAGGGAAGGGGAGGGCACTACCAACGCCCGACCGATCTGTCTCTCAATCCCTTCCAACCTCCCCCCCACACTCCTTCCTCCCTTCCCCACAGACCCTTCCCATGAGTCGCTGGCGCCCCTCCACCGCCCGCCTCTTCCTCCACCTCTTCCTCTACTTCAACCTTCAGTCCAAATCCATCAAACGCCAGCACCTTCCCGCCTCCTCCCTCCGTTCCACAACCTGCTGCTGGGTCCGCGCGGGCCCGTCCCTCGAGGGCTTGGATATTTTATGGGAGATGATGTTTGATGCCTCTCACAACGAAGTCTCTCACGTCGCCTCCTCCCTCCTCATCGAACTCCACCACCGCATCGCCACCCCCTCCTCCTCTTCCTCCTCCCCTTCCTCCTTCTCCCATTCCAAAACGGAAGGTTACCGCGGCGCTCTCGTTGAGAGGTGTCTCGAGAGAATCCAGCTCTCTCTCCCCCTCCTCCTGGCCTGGCAAGAAAAGGATGAAGGGAAGCAGGACGGGAGAGAGGAGGAGGTGAGGGTGGATATCAAGGCAGAAGCCCGTCGAATTACAAGAGCGATTCAGCTGTTGGGGCGACTCATACGGAGGTGCAAGCGAGACAACGCCAACAGCCCTTCCTCCCTCCCTGCCTCCCTCCCTGCCTCCTCTTCCTCCTTCTCCTCTTCTGCTCCTAATACCCCCACGACTGGTGGTGGAATGGAATCTGTCTCTTCATCATCATCAGCCGCAGCAGCAGCAGTCGACATAACGGTGCATACGGGCCAATCGGAGGCCACCTGCGTCGCGCTCCGAGGACTGCAAGGAGGAAGCAGGGTAGGGGATATCAGGAAGCAGGTGGCGGCGCACATGAAGGAAGCACCGGAAAACATCTTACTCTACGTCCAGCGGCGTGACGAGGAGGGAAAGGAGGGAGGGAGGGAGGGAGGGAGGGGATTCGCGCCTTTGGGGGCGCACGATCGGCTGGACTGTGATGGAGCGACTCTAGAGGATGAGGGGCTGACCCTCCTCCTTCCCTCCCTGCGTCCCGTCTGCCTTTTTGCTCGCCGCCATGGTCTAAGCACTGACCCTTCCTCCTCCCCCCTTTCTCCTTCGGCCCCTCCCTCCCTCCCTCCCGTGCGGATCCACGCGTTCGATCTTCTCACGCCCCCACAGCTGGAAGAATCTTCTGCTGGGAGCATTTCCAACGTCATTCTTTCTCAGGAGACATGGCTCTGGCAGGGAGGGGAGGAGGGAGCGAAGGAGGGGGGGCTTCCCCCTCCTCCCTTGCCTCACAAGGTCGACGCCGTTTTTGGTGGGTCCTCGTCTGCCTCCACAGCAGGCGCAGCAGCAGCAGCAGCAGCAGCGGTAGAAGTGCCATTGGCGGGACACTTCAAGTCTCATCCGGAGCAATTAAATCAACTGCTGACGCTGTTGGAGCTGGACAGTGACGTGCAGAGTCGATTACGGCCCATACTGGGGGATCTGCGGGTGGCGGCGTGGGCTCTCTTGCAGGTAGGTAGGAAGATGGCGTTGGACTTTGTCCTTGTTTTGTGCATCCGTTTCTCTTTTGAAGGCCATCCCTCCCTCCCTCCCCTCCCTCCTTCCTTCCCTCCCAACAGACTTGTGGGATGCGATCATTTCTCACCTTTCCTCCCTCTCTCCTCCCTCCCTTCCGCTCCAATCTCCTTCAGGATCTGCCCACCCACCCCTCCGTCCTTGCCGATATCCTCTCCCTCCGTTTTTTTGACCCTCCTCGATGGGCTGCCATGCTCCATGAAGGTGCAATCTACAAGCTTCTCTACGGTATGCCCATCCCTCCCTCCCTCCCTCCCTCCCTCCCTCCCTCCCTCCCTTCCTCCCTTCTCCTGAGGTTTTTGTCCGCCCTTCATACCTGCCCTCCCTCCCTACCTTTCTCCCCACCTCGCCTCCTTTCCCCCCCTCTCCCTCCAGCGCTTCAAGTCCTCGATGCACTCCTCACTCGCCCTCCCTCCCTCTCTGGTGAGGTGGAGAGGGTGCTGGAGTGGCAGCTCCGTTTTGTAAATGGTGGGTATTTAAAAGATCTAGTGATGGCCCTGCAACATATCTGGTTCCTTTCTCGCTCGTTGCCGGCCAGGGAGGGAGGGAGAGAGGGAGGGCAGGAAGGAGGAGGGGGGGGGGCATGCTTCACCTTCCCTGCATCGACTGACGTGTTGTTGTCGCTCGAGTCAAAGGAAGAGAAGGAGGAGGAAAACAAAGACAAGAAAATTGCAAAGGTTGGAAAAGATGGAGCTCCTCCTCCTCCACCTCCTCCCTCTTCATCCATCTCCGCCGACGTGATTGCCCTCGGCCTCGCCCTCCTGGCCCGCATCCTTCATTCCTTCCTACGTCCTCCTCCCTCCCTCCCTCCCTCCTCCTCTTCCTCCTCTTCCTCTTCCTCCACTACCGCAACCATCTCCAGCCGTGCCAAGGGAAACCAACCCCTCCTCCACCTCACCCTCGGAATAGCCAAAACTTCCGCCCCCCTCATCGCCACAGCAGCGACAGTGCAGCATTCAATGGACGTTGCCCTGGCCCTCGCTAAAGCCCAGCGCAAGGCCCACCCTACGCATTTCCTCACAGCCGTTACCCATACCGTTAGTCTCCTTGCACAATGCGCTGCTTCCTCCTCCTCTTTCTCCTCCTCCTCCTCCTCCTCCTTCTCCTCCTCCTCCTCCTTCTCTTTATTCCCCGCCTTGTTGTCTTCATACCCTTCCCTCGAGCAGTGGGTGCTGGCCTTCACGTTTAAAGTTCCCTCTGCTGCGGTGCGTCAGGCCGTTGCACGGGGGCTCTTCCGGGTATGCGTGGAGGAGATGCGGGCTTCCAGGTCGAGGACGAGCGCCAGGAAGGGGCTGGAGGTGCTGCCGTTGCTTCTGCAAGTGATGGCACCGAGGGTGCATCAGGTAAAGAGGGAGGGAGGGAGGGAGGGAAGAGGGGGATATGAAGCGTCACCTATTCGTCTTTTGTTCATGTTTGTTCTCTCCCCTCGATACAGGCAGGCGAGGTTTTCCTTTCAGAGCAGGTGGCCACGCACGCTTCCCTTCCTTCCTCCTCCTCCTTCTCGACAAGCACCAGAGAAGAAAATGAAGAAGCACAGGCAGCAACAGCAGCAGCAGTGGACGATTTGGAAATCTCGACCCACGACACCCACAGGGCGTCCTCCTCCTCGTCCTCTTCCTCCCCCTCTTGCTTTTCCTCATTTTCACGTCCTACCTCCTCCTCCTCCTCCTCCTCCTCAGCGGAGGTAGGAGGGAGGGAGGGAGAAACGAATCCTTCTCAGCCTTCCATTTCGTCCTCGCATGAATTTTTATCGCTGTTTGCGGCATTAATGCAGCTGGCCTTGCAACCGACGCGGTAAGAAAGGAAGGAGGAGGGAGGGAGGGAGGGAGGTAGTCAGGCAAGTGATGGGACGTCGGTAGGAGGGGAAGGAAGAGGGGAGTCAGGGAGGCGAGGAGGAAGGGAGACTGGAAGAGCCTCCGCAAGCCTCTCTCTACTAACACGGAAACATCTCTATCTTCTTCGTCTCTTCCTTCACTCACAGTGCGTTGGCAAGCCTCTCTTTACTCGACCTTCGTGCCAAGGGCGTACGTGGACCCCCTCAAACTCCTCAGTCTTGGCCCATCTCCTCCTCTTCATCCTCCTCCTCCTCCAACTCTTCCTCCTTCGCCTATGGCGGTTGGGATGGTGGAGGAGTGGGGTTGATGTCCGTGGAGGAGGAGCGGGAGGGGACGCGACGACTCGCCGCATGGGGTGTGGACCTTGCCGTTGTCTGTGCAGAGGTGAGGGGGGAAGGGAATGAGGGAGGGATAGAAGGAGGGAAGGAGGGAAAGAAATTGAGCGCTCTTCTTGTGTACTCTCACGTCTCTTTCTCCCTTCCCTCCCGTCACCCTGTCTTCGCTCCCTTCCTCCCTCCTTTTCATCGTAGGTGGGTGATTTATTGGGGCGTGCAGACCCGGCCTTATGGCTGCATCCAAGTCAGAGGGAGGCGGCGGATGAGACTTTGGCCGGCGTGTCCCTCGTGGCGTGGGCGTTGGCGCAGGTAGGAAGAGAGATAGGGACGGAGGGAGGGACGGAGGAAGGAAGGGAGGGAGGGAGGGGAGGTATGCGGGCAGTAGGGCAGTTCTGTATGTATCTAGAGGGAGTCGTTCACATACGTCCATTAACACAGGGTTCACGTACCCGGAAGAAGGATATAACTGGAGCGGGAAGGGTAGAGGTGGCTAGGCTGTACTCTGCTTTCCTCTTCCCTGAGGGGGAGGGGGAGGGGGGGAGGGAGGGAGGGGGGGAAGGAGGGGGGATGGAAATGCTGGGTGCCTTGTATCTGTCGGCGGGGACGAGGTCGAGGCTGTACGCGCTATTGGTGGTAGGGAGGGATGGAGGGAAGGGGGGAAGGAGGGAGGGGGGGTGTGTCTTGAGGCCTCTCTATACAACATGCGCCTCGAATCTCGAATTCTCCGTCCCCTCATCCATTCCCTCTTCTCGGACTCCTTTACACCTTTCCCTTCCTGCCCTCCTCACTCGCTTCTTCCTCCTCCTTTTTTTCCCCCTCGCTCTTTGATGCACCCCAAGGAGCTCTGTCGCGGCCATACTGGGAACTACCTCTCCCTCCTCCTCGCCCTCAATAATTCTTCCTCCTCCCCTTCTCCTCTTCTCTCCCTCCTTCCCGCCCTGGAACGACGCCCACTCTCTCTCCTTCCCTCTGGAGGGGAGGGCGGGAGGGCGGGAGGGAGGGAGGAGGGGGAGTACCTTCGAGTGCTGGCGCGAATGCATGGGCTGGTGGTTGGGAGGGGAGGGAGGGGGGGGGAGGAGGGCGAGTTCTTCAATGCGGGGAGGCAGAAGTGGGATTATGATCCTTGGAGCTACCTCAAGGTAAGGAGGGAGGGAGGGAGGGAGGGAGGGAGGGAAGGAAGGAGGGGGTCTCATATACCATGCACACCATGACAGGATCCGAAGCAGCAAGTAGGGCTGAAGAATCAGGGAGCCACATGCTACATGAATAGGTACCCCCGCCCTCCCTCCCTCCCTCCCTCCCTCCCTCCCTCCCTCCCTTTTTTCCTTTCCTTTCTCCCTTCTTTCCAAGTCCCTCTTCCCTCATCTCTCGTTTTCCTCTACTCTCCTTTCCTCCCTCCCTCCCTCCCTCCCTCCCTCCCTCCTCAGTCTTCTTCAACAGCTCTATCACATCCACGACCTTCGGACCGGTCTCCTTGAGCTTGACTTGGGGAAGGAAGGGAGGGAGGAAGGGAGGGAGGAAGGGCAGGAGAAGCCAAAGGAGGACCGCAAGGTGCTGTTTGAGCTTCAGGCGCTGTTCGCTCTGCTGCAGACGTCGCAAATGAAGGCAGCGGATACACTGCCGTTTTGTCAGGTAATAGAATGGATGAGGACATGGAGGGAAGGGGGGGGGGGAGGGAGGGAGGGAGGGAGAGAAGGAGAAAGGGAGAGAGGGAGGAGGCTTGTGGGTACATTCGCTCACTATCCCTCCTTTCCTCCCTCCTTCCTTCCTTCCCTCCTTCCCTCCCTCCCTCCCTCCCTCCTTCCCTCCCTCCCTCCCTTCCTCAGGCCCTGACTGAGTACACAGGCGAGCCCCTCCGTCTCCAGGAGCAGAAGGACGTGGACGAGTTCGCCACCCTCCTGTTGGATAAATTGGAATCCCTTGACCCGCGGGTGGACCAGCTGCTCAAACGCGTGCTGTACGGGGCGCTGGTGAGGGGGGCGGGAGGAAGGAGGGAGGGAGAGAAGGAGGGAGGGAGGGAGGGGTCGACCCAGATGATGATCTCCGATGCATTTCCCATCATTTACCCCCTCTCTTTCTCTGCCTCCTCACCCTCCTTCTCTCTGTCTCCTCGCCCTCCTTCCCTCTTTTTCCTCGCCCTTCTCCTCCTCGTCAGGTGAATCAGGTCTTTTCGCGGGAATGCCCGCACCGGAGCGAGCGGACCGAGCCTTTTCCCATGCTCAAGGTAATTCCCTCCCTCCCTCCCTCCCTCCCTCCCTCCACCCCTCCCCCCCCTTCCTCCCTCCCTCCTTGCATCCTTTTCATTCCTCCCTCGGATCAACAGTTCAAGCCCTTCCCTCCCTCCCTCCCTCCCTCCCTCCCTTCCTCCCTCCCTTCCTCCCTCCCTAGATGGGCATCAAAAAATGGTAGGCCCTTACTGAAGAGGCTTCTTCTGATATCTCCCTCCCTCCATTCCTCCCTCCCTCCCTCCCTCCCTCCCTAGGTGGACATCAAGAACAAGGAAACGCTGGAGGCCTCGCTGGATCTGTACGTGAGTGGGGAGCTGCTTGCCGGCGACAATAAATATCACTGTTCAGTATGCGGGCAGAAGGTGGAGGCGGTGCGGAGGACGGCGTTGCAGGTAGGGAGGGAGGGAGGGAGGGAGGAAGGGAGGGAGGGAGGGGGGTGGCATTCGTCTGTTTCGAACGCTTTGAATGTACTCCTCATTCCTTCCTCCTTCCCTCCCTCCCTCCCTCTCTCTCCTGCAGCACCTCCCCCCCATCCTCATCATTCATTTAAAGCGCTTTGAGTTCGATTTGGAGCGAATGAGGAAGTTCAAGGTAAGACGAAGGAAGGGAAGGAGGGAAGGAGGGAGGGAGGGAGGAAGCGCATGCAAGGCATGCTCCAGGTGTATCAAATCTGCCTTCCTCCTGCTCACCCTCCCTCTCTCTTTCCCTCTTATGCTAGGTGAACGACAGGTGTTCCTTTCCCCTTCTCCTCGACATGGAGCCGTACACCGTGGAGTACTTAAAAGCAGCAGAAGAAGAAGAAGGCATCAGGCGCCACGCACAGGAGGAGGAGGAGGAGGAGGGGGGGGGGGGGGGGGGGGGAGGCATGCCGCTGTCGAAGGATCACGGCTCCTTCCGGGGCGCGGGGAGTATGACGGCTTTGGGTTCCTCGGGAAGGATGAGGGTAGGGGGGGAGGAAGGGGGGGAGGGAGGGGAGGAGGGAAGAAAGGCACCGATGCTGGGGGCATTGGGGTCGTCGTTTTTCTCTTCATCGAGGGGCCTGCTGCTGGCGTCCTCCCTCTCGTCCTCCTCTGGTTTGTTCTCTTCGATGGGAGGGGAAGGAGGGGAGGGGGGAACAGGGAGCTCGCTTCCCCTCCATCCATCGTCCTCGGCCTCGACCCGGAGGTATCTTTACGAGTTGAAGGGGGTGGTGGCCCATGTGGGCACAAGCGACAGTGGACATTATTACTCCTTCATCAAGGAGGAGGATGAGGACGCGGGGGAGGACGGGGGGGAAGGAGGGCGGTGGTTTGAGTATAATGACCAGGTGGTGTCGCCCTTTGATCCGTCTCTGATTCCAAAAGAGTGTTTTGGGGGGACAGAGCCTCCTCCTCCTTTGCTATCCGTAGTGCACGCAACGGGAGGGAGGGGGGGGGCTTTGCCAGGAAGAGAGGGCGGGAGGGTGAGGAATAATAATGCCTACTTGTTGTTCTATCAGCATAAATTGGTGGATGTGCCGCATCAGCAGCCGGAGCAGCACCCGCCGCTTCACAAGCTCCAGCACCAGCACCAAAACCAGCACCGGCAGCAAAAGCAGTCATCACGGAAGAGAGAGATGACGGAGATGGGAATGGAGGGGGAAGAGGAGGAGGAAGGGGGGGAGGGAGAGGGGGAGCAGACACCCCTACCTTCCCCTGTGACAGCGAGCAAACAAGAGCAGCGAGAGCGAGGCGTGCTCTGGGGAATGAGGAAAGAGAGTGAGGAGGAGGAGGAGGAGGAGGAGGAGGAGGAGGAGGAGGATGAAGGGGAGAAGGAAGGGGTGTTGTCCGCGTTGGTGCTGGCGAGGCGGCGAAGGGAGAGACTGGCGTCTGAGAGGGCGAATAGCTTTGGCACGTATTTGGAAGCATATGACAGTAGCAGCAAAGTCAAGGGCCACAGTGCTGGAAGAGAAGGACGAGGGGGGGGGAGGGGAGGAGGACGAGGAATAGGAACAGGCTTTCCGTCCGCGTTGGTCCGGGCAGCAGGAGGAGGAGGAGGACGAGGAGAGAGAGGGAGGGGGGTCGCGCCTCCTTTGTCTCATCCCTCCTCCTCCTCGCCGGCAGGCACAGCCCTCTGCCTGCCCCTGGCCGTGCGTCGCACAGTGTGGGAAGAGAACATGACGTTCTTTCAGGACAAGCATCGTTTCGATCCTCACTACGCCCGCTTTGTCTGGCAGCTCCTCGGTGCCCTCTCCTCCCTCCCTCCCTCGTCCTCCTCCTCCACGGCAGCAGCTGCTCATTTGAGGGCGTACGGCGCGGGCCTTCGCTTCGTTTTGGAGGTGTTAATACATGGTCGTGCCTCCTCCTGCCTCCCTCTCTGGTTTCAAACCCTTCATTCCCTCCTCCTCCAACCCGACGAGGACGGGGATGAGGACGAAGGCAGGAGGGACGGCGGGAGGGAGGGAAGGGTGCGGAGGTGCGGATTGTGGACGTTGATGTACTTGGCAGATGACCCTCAGGGAAGGAAGGAGGGGATGCAGGCCCTCCTGTCCTGCCCTCATCTCCCCAGTCGTCGGGAAGTGGTGCGTTTGGTGGTGGCGGCAGCGAAGGAGGTGGTACAAGGAAGAGGAGGAGGAGCAGCAGCAGCAGGAGGAGGAGACGGAGGGGGAGGAATAAGAGGGTTGCTGGAATTGAGAGAGGGAGGGAGGGAGTTGGCGCATCCCTTGGCCAGGTTGGTGGCGTGGTATTTGGTGGTGATCACGCATTGTGCCGGGACAGATGGTTGGCTCTTCTCGCCTCCGCTTACCGAAGCGGAGGAGGAGGCAGGAAGGAGGGAGGGAGGGCCTCATACCAATGTATTCGCCTCTTCATCGACAGGGATGAGGGCAGGAAGCATTTCCTTCAACATTACTCCGGAGGTACTTCTCCTCCTGCTGGAGCTGGCCTCCCTCGGCCCCGCCCTCCGTCAGCTCCTCCGCAGCCTGGGAGGAATCGGACGTCTAGCTGCCCTGGTCGCTTCCGTTAATGGTGGCGATAATCGTCACCTCCTCCCCAACTTTCCCCTGCTTGCCCAGGAGGTCATCGCTCTCGCCCTTCGTCTCCTTGCTACCTTAGCTGAAGATGCCTCTCCGAACGAGCTTCACTCCCCCTTCCATCTCTCCACGCTTTCCTCCCGCCGCTTTGTCGAAATGGCAGCGACGCTCCACCCTCAAGATACCTCCCTCCTCCTGGCCAAGTTTGTCGCAATGACGGCCCCCTCGTCCTCTCTCGATCCTTCCCACCTCATCATCGACCAGCAGCAAAACGTCGCGGCCGCTACCGCTGCCGTCATTCGTGTCCTTGTGGACCGAGCGTTGGAAGCCACTGCGCTTGTCAGTCAGCCCCCTGCCCCCCTCCCTGCCTTTACATCCTTTCCTAACCCGTCTCCTTCCTATGCGATGTATATGGAGCACCAACGGCGTCTGATTGCATTAGGGCCCAAACCACTCCTGCGGGTGTTGCAGGCCGTGCTGGGAGTAGCGGGAGAGGGAGGGAGGGAGGGAGAGGAGCAGCAGACATGGCGGCTGGAGCAGTCTCTGTCACTGCTGGACCAATGCTCACGTTTGATGGCTCGAGGACGGGGTGGAGTGGAAGGGAGGGGGGGAGGGAGGGGGGAATATGGAGGAGAGATGGATTTGGTATGGGGTGTGGCTAAATTGTATTTTTCTTTGGCGGCACGATCACCCGTGGCAACGAAATTTGTGCGGACAAGAGTGGAGAGAGTGGTGAGGGAGTGGCGGCAAATGATGGGGACGATGGGAGGGGGCGGAGGAAGAGGAGGGAAGAGGTGAGATTGCGTAAGGGAGTGAGGGTACAAATGTGGGGAAAGGGATGGGTAGAGAGATCAAGGAGTGTGAGTAAAAATGAAAGCGGGGGGGGGGGTTAGACGAGGGTGCAGAGCATCGACACATGTAGATACACCAATATTGGAAAATAGCGAAAACCAACAACGAGAAATGCCTCTGCTTTTGCTTTTGTTTCACTATTTTCATTGATTTATTTTCTCCTTTGATACATGCCATACTGCTTATGCGGGTGCGTGGGTAAGGGTAAGCATTCATTAAAGCTAGGCATTTCTCAAATGCTTTACATGCCTCCCTCCTTCCCTCCTGCCTCGCTCCCTCCCCATCACAGCTGCTGCTCCTGCTCCTGCTCTTGATCCTGCTGCAGCTTCCATCCCGTCTTCCGGCCGTACTCATACAACGCGTTCAAAACCAGCTCCACCTTCCCCTCCCTCCGCACCTCCTCCCACTTCCTCCATAATCTCAAGGCCGTCCGCGCATCCTCAATCGAGTCGTGCGTCTCCCCCTGAATGTTTTCCTTCAACAAGAAGGCAGCCAGGAATCTTAGACTGATCTTCCTCTGGCCCTCCAAGCACCACAGGTCCACCGTATCAATCACCTGGGCCGGTGGTACATAGACATTGATAATCCGGAAGTCTTTCTTCAGGCCGTGCCCGACCAAGACCACGCCCCGATCGATCAAATATCGCAGTTTCAAATACGCAGTCCGGGCCGAGACAAGGTGATGCCGACAGAGAGATGGGTCCAGGTCCTCCCTCGTCAAACCCGAAAATCGCGTTAGGTAATCCATGACCGGCTCAGAGGGCAAGACGTAATCATCCATCATTACGATGTCCTCCCGTGCGTCTAATATCGACAGACGAGCCAGCGCTTGTCGGCCCTCTTTCGAAACGACGCGAGTGCCATCCTCACGAATAGATGCCATCTCCATCTCCAGTTGGACGAACTCCGCGTCGATACCGATCACGTCCCCTCTCCCCGGCATCTGTGAGGGAGGAAGGGGGGTAAAGGACAGAGAGCGCGGAGGAGCAGTGGAAATGGAAGGGGAAGAAAAGACCGAGACCGGGATAGAGGGCATTACTGCTGCAGGTGTTGCTGCTGCTTTTGCTGTTGCTGCTGCTGTAGCAACACCACCTGCTTCTCTTTCCTCTCCCTCCATGCCACCACCCATCCTTGCTCCTGCCTTCCGCAGCTGCTCAAGCCATGCTGCATGTGCTGCCGGCGATGTTTCTCGGTCCCTATAAAGGAGAATACACGGTTCCTTCCACGTAGGCAAAAAGCCCAATGCGTCTTCTAAGATCGTCGGAGCGACCAAAAAGTCATTCAAGATGTACCATTGCCACTCCTCCCTCCCGCCCTCCTTTTCGCCCTCCTTCGCACCCTCCAATTTTTCGCCTGCCCCTTTCCACTCGCTGGCCACGGGCACTTTGACGTGGAGGAGGAGGTGGCCTTCCTCTCCTGCTTCTCCATTCATTCCTCCTCCTCCTCCTCCTCCTCTTCCTCCTCCTCCTCCTCCTCCTTTTTTCAATCCTCGCCGTTGCATGCCCCCTGGTCCCCTCGTCCTCCCTCCCCCACTCGCGCCTGCACTCACAAAGGACACCACCGACATCAACTCGTACTCCTTTTCCACCCGTCCTCCCTCCTCCTCCCCCTCCTTCCTCTCCCCACCCTCCTGCTCTTCCTCCACATTTTCCAATTCCTCCCTCATCCTCACCGTCTTCCCGTCCTCCGAACCGATCCAAAACTCTTCCTCCTCCCCCCCTTCTTTCCCTCCCTCGTCCTCTCTCCCTCCACCCGGATCCACCACCCTCTCCATCACCGACACGCCCCCCTCCTTCCCGCCCTTCCTCCTCCCCCCCACCCTCACCCTTATTCTCTCCGGCAACCATGGGCCCCCCAAAGGATTCAGTTGGTGCCAAATCTGCCGTGCAACCTCTTTGCCTGTGCCGACCGTTACACCTCCATGCAGGGCAAGGAGGGAGGGAAGGGTGGAGGCCACCCGCTGCTGCTTCAACGGTTCGTAGGCCTTGCTTGCCTCGCACCAGCCGCGGGAACGGGTCTCGCGGCACAGGGAGGAATGGAGAATTTGAGAGAAGGTGGGAAGGGGGGGAGGGCCAGTGGTGGTGGAGGTGGCGGCGGCATTGATGGAGGTCAGGACGCCGAGAATTTTCTCCTTTTTGCTCTTGGCGAGAGAGGCAGTGTCAGTGGGCAGGGAGAAGGAGGAGGAGGAGGAGGAGGAGGGAGGGAAGGAGGAAGAGGGTTGGGCGGGTTTGAGGGTGGGGGATGGCGTAGGAGAGCCACCGGCGCCGCGTGAGAGGGTTCGTGGGTAGACGAGCTCGAGGATGAAGGAGCGAGTGGAGGTGACTTTGGAGGGGAGGTTGGGAGGGTGAAGGAAGGTGTTTGTCGTGCAGGCCGTGTAGCCGTACAAGGTATCAATCACGCTCTTCTCTAGCCCATTTCCTTCTTCCTGCCCCCCTCCTCCTTCGCTGCCAGAGAGCTCGTCCTCGTTCTCTTCAACCTCTGCTTTTGCTGCTCCGTGCTTCTCAGCAGCGGCGACAGCGGCTGCTGCTGCGGCTGCTGCTGCTGCTGCTGCTGCTGCTGCTTTTTTGGCCCCGCCCCGACCACCTCGACGGGGAGCAGAAGATGAAGCAGAAAAGGAAGCAGAAAGGGGAGCCACTGCACTGTCCTCCCCGTGGATCTGCGAGAGCAAAAACCGATGCGCACCTTCGGCTCGTTGCTGGACGGGCGCTGCCGCGGAAGCTTCTAGAAGCCCGAGGGCAACCACCTCGGGGACGTGGCGGTAGACCCTCAAGAAATTGCTGCTTTGGCAAGGCTTTGGTGCCGCGGGAGGGATGAGGGAGGCAAGACGAGCTTGTCGTTGCTGTGGCTGTTGATGCACAGACTTCCCCTCCTTCCCTTCCTCCTTCTCTTCCTCCCTCCCGACCGTCCCCGTCCCTACTCCCATGGCCTCCGCCATGGCCATCTGCAGCATGTAGAATAAAAAACCCATCTCACACACCACGCTCTTCTCATTCCCCCAGCACCACCGCGCGTATTGCTTCCCCAACACCAGCTCCTTCACCTCCGGTACGTAAAACATCATCTGCAACACCGCATTTGTGTAAGAGTTTGGCAACAGATTTTCCAGACCCACCAAACTAGTCCTGTTGTACCTCCCGAAGTCAAATCCGTCCAGTCCCCTCTTCGAGAAATCAATCACTACTTTTCTATACCTCTCCGGCACCGCCAATGCCTCCTCCAATCCTCCCGCCTCTCCCCCCTCCCCCATGAATGAATCCCCCCAATCCTCCTCCCCTTCACCCCTGCCGTCCTCCCTCCCTCCTTCCCCCTCTTCCTCTTTCCTCCGTGGATCCACGACTAGGTATGCATCCCTCCGGGCCTTGCCAAACAAGAGGGATTGAAAAGGATAGTGGTAGAAGGTATTGGGGACGTATCCCACAAAGTCCTGCGCGCTCATTTTGGTGAACAAAGCAGGGTTGATGACCCTCTGGGGGGGGTGTCGAATCGGGAGGGAGGAGGCGACTGCGGGGGTCGTGGCGAAGGAGGAGGAGAGCTCGAGGAGGGGATGGGGGGGGGCGGCCAGGTAGGTAGGCCGGAAGACGTAGTGCGAAGCAGGGTTGGGATCTGAGGGCGGGATGGAGAGCGGGGCCGGGGGTGGAAAGGCAAGGATGTCGTCGAGAGGGAGGGTGGGGTAGTTGCAGACCGCGCCAGAGTCGGTGGCATAGGTGACCACAAGGCCACTTGGGGTTCCAAACGAAAGGAGCTCGCCGGAGAGGGAAGTAGAGAGGCAGGACATGGGAGAGGGGGCCCCGATTTGGTAGTCTTGGAGGTGGAAGAATGCGGTCTCGGCGGCCGTGACATTGAACGGATCGCAAGTGAGGAACTGACCTGTGCTGCCGGAGGCGACGAGAAGGCGGTCCTTGTCCTTACCGGGGAGGAAGGAAAGGAGGGAGGGCGAGCCGAGGGCGGGTGCGAAGGAGAGGGGGAGGGTTTGACGGAGCATCCGTAAATCAAATACCTTAATGAGCGGATCGGGCAAAAAGCGAGTGGGGGCCAGCCCGGAACGGTCGTAGGGGTTGAGGGAGCGACCTTGTGTCCCTGTAGCCACCACCAAGTCGTCCCATGTACATAGACTCGTCACTGGTCCAGTGTATGCCTCCAACTCCCTCTCGACCCCCTGGCGGGATCGCATCATCCCGTCTAAGAACCGCAGTCGTCCATCGGTGCCTCCGGTGATAACGGCGCGATTACTCTCCATGCAGGCAGAGGGGCTCGTGACGTCTATCATTCTTACCACGGTAAGACCTGTTACTAAATCAAGCTGCCAGACATGTCCTTGGTTTCCGCCCACCGTCAGATACTCCCCTCCAAAAGCTGCCATGTGGTGGCTCCTAGGCACGTTCAAGGCCCCGCACGTAAACTCTTCTTTGCCGGCTTTCTTGTGGGCGCTGCCATTGCGGCTGCCGTCGTCGCTATCGTCGCTGTCAGCCCCCCCTGCAGCGCGGCCACCCACACGGAGGCTTGCGGGGCTCGCCTGTTTCTTCCCACCCTCCATCTCTCCCTCCTCCTCCCCCAGCATGGCCTTGGAGGGAGCCCCACAAATGGCCAGACAATTCCGATTGTGCATCCTCACTTCTTTCCCCGAGATGGAAATCACACCCTCCCCAAAACAACGGATCTGCCGCACGGGGCATGGATGCGCCATGACAGATACATGCTTGTGCATGGTCGGCTGGGCCAGGGCAGAGAGGCGGCCGTTGCCCGTGCCGACCCACAGGAGCTCCTCGATAGGGTCGAACGCCAGAGCCGTGATGGGGAAGCCATCACTAGGCACACGACCGAGCTCAGCCCAGCTCCCTGGAACGTGGCCCTCCGTAGGGCCGTCGAGCTCCTCGTCCTCGTGGTAGCCCGACCGGGAGAATGGGGGGTCCTCCTCCTCCTCCTCCTCCTCCTGCTGCTGCTGCTGCTGCTGCCCTGGCGGGATGAAGGGAGCACTCAGGCCGTTCATGGCTGAGTGAGGAGGTCGAGCTCAATAGCTGTGCTGGAAGAGAAAATAATGGTGGCCGTGGTGGTGAGCAAAGCACCTTACTGAATTCCGTGACCTATCCACAAGTGTTGCCAAGGGTGAGGCAAGGTACTAGCGAGGAAAGCAGGAACTGAAGTGCTGGCCTGCTTGAGGTCACGTCAGGTCATTCTCCCCTCCACCGTGCTTTCCCCCACCTTCGCTAGTGGTTCAGCGCAGCGTTCGCCTCCCATCCTCCCTTTGTCTCACCAGCGCTATCCACCAGCCGCCCATGACCACGATCGATAGGCAGAATTCATGAACTTACCGGTTTGTGGGCGTGCACGGGTCGGGTTGGCTGTCGCAAAGGAAAGAGCAAACGAAGGCCACTCATTCATCCCTTCTTCTGCCTTGCCCGTCTCTCCGCACGTTCTAACCCTTTCCTCCACACACAAACACACACACACATGCATTTCACTCGCAATCACCCACAGGAAGTACAGGTCAGCAACCTTTACTCAGGAATCATGGTACGTGCTGTGGTGGCGCCTTACGAGGGGGGGGGCGGACCGGGGTAGGGGGCGACCGCAGCATGGAGTCATGACTGAGATGTTTGTTGGGAGGGGGGTGGGCAGTAGGAGGCGTGCAAGCACAGCGTGGGCACGCGGACGAGTGGAGTGCCTCACGCATGCATACTTCGAGTGTCATGGATATGGTATTTGAGTGTCGCATGTGGAGACACGGTCGATCGGTCATCTCACTCCGTTTCCCTTTCCTCCCCTCCTTTGCTCCCTCCCTCCCCTCAGCCCAAGGAGATCAAGGACATCCGCGACTTCCTCCAGAAGGCCCGAAGGTACGTACAGCCTGTTAAAAGCACTCTAACAAGGAATTTTGCGGAAGAGAGCCGAAGAAATGGCTGGCATTTGTTCATATGTTTTCTGTCTCGGTCTAGAGTGTTATGCCAGATTTAATTTGTTTCATGCGGCTACTGGGGACCATAGGGCAAGGAAGTACATTTCCATAGAGTTAAACATCTGCGCGCATTGTGCCCATCATCCTCTCAATTTTGATTCTTCCAACCTTTTGGTTCTCCTCTGACGCCACAGAAAGGATGCCAAGTCAGTCAAGGTCAAGAAGTCCAGCACCGGCACCAAGTTCAAGATTCGTTGCAGCCGGGTACGTACTTTGATGTGCATGCTTTTTAAATATGTTCCTTATCTGCATGTGTGCATTATTCATTGGTGGTGTATGAAAGTGTTGATTGTTGCTTCCGCTTTCCTCGACTTGCCGGAAGGGGTAGTCGCGTGCAAGAAATGGAAAGGGTGATCCCGGGCAGACATGAAAGGGGTAATCAAATTCAAAGCCACGTACACTCACCTCATCTTTTGCTCCTCTCCTCTCTTCTCATTTCCATTTATGCAGTACTTGTACACGCTGTCGGTCTCTGACATTGAGAAGGCCGAAAAGCTGACCCAGTCCCTGCCCCCTGGGCTCCAGCGCAAGGACATCTAAGTGAGCAGAAAGATGGCATGATGGCGGGGTAAGTGTTCCTGCGCTCCTTTGCTGCTGCTGTGTAGGCCTGTGGGAAAAGGACAGGGAAGGGTTGGTGGGTCGGTGTGTTGTGGATGGAGAGAGCTACAGTGAGGGAGAACGAGAAGGGAAGAGGAGGTTGGATATAGAGCTTTTCTTCACTTGACCTTTGCTAACTACAGAGCTGCAGCACGCGAAAGAAACAACAACCCAACCATCAACAGGACTGATCTACTGTTGTCGTTCACCAGCTGTGTGCTATCCTATTGCTTGTCGTATTTAGTGTGTACTTGCTGGCTTAATCGCCCGCAACGGTTCTGGCGATAAATGCGTACGTCCGAACGTTCTTCATTTTTTCCTTTCCTCTCCTTTTCCGTGGAGGGATATGCGCGACAAGAAGATTCCAGAAGAAAAAGTGTGTTCCAAAGTATATGAAGATGTTCTTTTTAAGAGGATCAAGTCAATTAAGTCGTATGCTTTTTTTTGTATATCTTTATACTTGGGTATGCGGCAACTGTGGGGAAGCTACGTGCAGGCACCTTTGGCCGGAACTCCTTGTTCGCTTGCATGTATGTCTCGGGCTTCCCTCTACGCGCTGGTGCTCCCTCACTGTTTTTCCCCTTGCTCTACGTTTACATTTTTCAATTACAGCAATATTCAGCTTTCTTCCGACTATCGACGCCACCGCCCTCACCGTATCAACACTGGCAGTAACGACGAAACAACAGCCAGCGAAATGACCACCAACATTCAGCAGACAATGGGGCAGATGGGGCAGTTCGTGGAACGTGGTGTGAAGCAACTGGTACCCTCAGAAATGGAGCACACAGTGGACGAGGGCCAGGCCATTTTGGGGCGCTACCTGAACATGCCCTTCGCATTTAGCATGGAACAAGAGATCCGTAAGGCTCGCAACATTTGCAAGAACCTCAAGGACTTCCCTGCCTACCTCGACGGCAAGCTGGTATCCTCTCAAATCAAGCAGGCCGACGCGGTGGTATTCTTAACGAATGCCCGTGCGGGCATCTTTATGACGGGCCACGTCGGGTCTGGCTTGGTAGTGGCACGCAACTCGGACGGGTCCTGGTCGGCGCCCTCAGCCGTCTTCTACCTTGGCTCGGGTATGGGCCTGCAAGGCGGCGCAGATGTGACGGACTACGTGGTCATTCTGAAGCGCCAAGCTGTGGACTCCTTCGCGGGTAACAACCAGCTGGTCTTGGGCGGCGACGTCGGCGCGACATTTTGGATGGGGCGTCACGGCACGGCTGAGCTCCATATTGGAAAGCGGACCGGTATGGCATTGGGCTGGGCGGCGAGCAAAGGGTTTTTTGCAGGCGCAGCGGCCACAGCTGGCTATCTTTGCACTCGTGGTGGCATCAACAAGAAATTTTACGGCCGTGAAGTGGACCCCTGTGACCTGCTCCACGGGAAGATCAGCAAGCCTCGAGCCGCCAAGCCCCTGTACGAGGCCCTCAACGACTTGCCGTAATGTGCTGGGCAGGAGAAGGAAGAAGGTAGAACAATTTTGGTGTTTGAGAAAGAAGGGCAGTGGTCCTTAAACAGAAAGGAATGGAAGGTAAGGTTAGTGCGGTGCTTGACTTGTGTGGTACATGAAAGACGATATTGGCAGAAGCAGCAGTGGTCATTTTAATAAGAACAACAACAATTCCAGCAACACGTATGAAGAAAGCCACGAAGAGAGACAAGCAAGTGTCTGCATTGTTCATTATGTGTGTGTGCATGCGAGGGTTCCGTATGTCCCGTCTGCGGAAGAGCGGCTGCTTGTCTAACCATGCTTGGGGGTGTAGTTAAGTGGGAGGTAAGAGAAAGCATGACTCGAGAGAAAAATGGGGTTTAACTTCACAGTTATCAAAGTCTAGTTTCTGCTTCTTCTTCTTCTTGTTTCTTTTCTTTCCCAGTTTTAAATTTTCTACCCTTTTCTCTCCTCTCGCTCTAGTGCATGTGTGACGGGCGTAAACACGTCCAACACACCTCTCTCACCCGCATCCATGCCACACACTCACAATCGACGACACTTTCTACTGTAAATACCCTCCCTCCTCCTCTTCCTCCCTCCTCTCTCCCTTCCCTTAAGCCGACATCACTGCCTGTTTCCCCGCGCCTACCCCCTGAGATTCTGCCCGCTCCTTGATCTCCTTCGCGTCCCTCAAAATGACATCTGCACACAACAATCCGCTCTTCGTTGCACCCTCCATGGAATCGATGTAGTCCTGGTAGGTGTACGAGCCCGCCAAATAAAAGTTTTCCACGGGACTCTTCTGCTTCGGCCGGTATACGTCCATCCCCGGTGCTTCCCTATACAGACTCTGGCCCAGCTTTACCACGTTCGTCCACGTGCACTCCAACCCGCGTGCCGACGGGAAGAGGTCAAGCACTTGCTTCAACGTGGCCTCGGCAATTTTCTCGGTCGAGACAGGCATCCACTTGTCGCCCGGCGTCAGGACGCATTGCAGCAGCGTGCCCTCTCCCTCCTTGTAGTACTCTGCAGGGCTCGTCAAGGCCAGGTCGGCGAAACACGAGAACTCGGCATCGGCACTATAGAGAAGATTATCAATACCCGGGGCCTTGCCATTGGACTTGTCCCCCGAGACTTCCTTCATCTTCTCCATGTCCTGGAGTTCCGTGACCCAGCCGTTAAACCGGAGTTGCACCTGGGGAGAGAGGAAGGAAGCGATGGTGAGGAAAAACCCACATATAATGTCCTTAGCCATGATTGCACACCTCAACACTCAAAACCCTCACTCTCTTACCGTGGTCACCGGCACCGCAGTCAGTTTGTAAATGTTATCGAACTCTTGAATCTTCCTAAAGCTCTCCGGCAGCAGCTTTTGAATACCGGGAACATCACAGGCCGCCACCACACAATCAAACAGCCTCTCCTCCCCCGCAACCCCCACCCCTCCCGCGGCGCCCGCCTCCTTCCCGTCCTCCGTATTGGCCTTCCCCGACAGGGTAAACCCCTTGACCCGCGTCGGCTTCCCCGAACCCGCGTCCGTGTCATAAACCAAGTCTTGAATACGAGAATTCAAGTGTAACTTCACGCCTCGTGCCTTGAGGTAATCCAGGATAGGTTCATGGAGGTAGGTGTTAGGGGAACCCTCACACATGCGCAAGACCGAGGCCTCGGACCTGACGGCGAAGAGCTGGAAAATCGTAAGCATGCACCTGGCCGAGATGTTGTCACAGTCGATGAACCCCAAAGCATACGCGATCGGGTCCCACATTCTCGTCATGCTCCCCCTGCTCCCGCCCTTCCTCAAGAACCACTCGGAGAAGGAAATGCCGTCTAACGCCCGAACATCCTCCATGGCCGCGTCAAAATTAAACAGCGCCTTCACTACAGGACTCGTAGCCAGCGCCACAGCGTTCGCAATTTTGTCGCCGATTTCCAATTGCGTTGTGGTGGCAAAGGCCTTGAGACCATTGATAGGAGCACCGATGCCGCCAAAGCGGAAGTCGAGCTCACCCACACGCCCGCCCTTATTGATGAAGGAGTGGGTGTGGTCCTTGAGCCGGAGGGAGGACTCGAAAATACCCAGCCGCTTCATGATACCAAACAGGTTGTAGTAACAGCCGAAGAAGACATGCAGGCCTGTGTGCGTGGGGAAGGGAGGGAGGGAACGGTAGGGAGGGAAAGGAAAAGGGCGGAGGGGGAAGGGAAATGATGAGATGATATGAGGGGTTATATTGTAAGAGCAGAAAGTGAATTTTATGCAATTGAAACAAATAAATTCTTCGTCATTACCGTTCCCTCCCTCTTCTCTCAACTCACCCATCTCAATGTGGTTCCCGTCCTTGTCCACCCACGACCCGACCTTCCCCCCCGCAAAACGCCGCGCCTCAAAAATCTCGACCTGGTGACCTGCCTCAGCCAAGTCCATCGCCGTAATTAAACCCCCCAAGCCTCCACCAATTATCCCTACACGAAGCTGCTCCGTATTCTTGTTCTTGACCCGCAAGTTGGCGGGAGGGCCAGACATAGCACGATCCAATACGGACAGATCCAAGAGCTTCTCCTTGTCCGAGCCACGGATTGCCTCGACCGGTTGCGTGATCACAGAAGACATTACCGTAGTTGCCCTCTGTCGAAAGCCTGCAGTCGGGAGACGGGAGGAGGGGGCGGAGACGGGGGAGGTGGCAGGGAGGAGGAAAGCCGAGGTCGTGCAGGAGGAGGCGAAGAGAAGCGTGGCCATGGCGGCCGCGGTCGTGCCTCTTCTACTTGTCTTGATGGGGCTTGTCATGGCGCTGCTGGCCGTCGTCCCTGTAGTTGTCGCGTATTTGTGTGGTGATGAGATGAGCAAGGCGGCCAGGTGAAGCACATGCGTCAGGTTGAGTTATCAGCTGCAACATAACCCGGCACACATGCCTGGTGCTGCTGATGCTGCTGACGCGGGGTGGGGAGGTCAACGGGACCGATACCCACGAGGTTTAGAACAAACAAGTCACAGACACCAGGGTCAGTCACAACATATGAATCACAACCAGTAGTAGTTGTAGCAGCAGCAGCAAGACATGCGGATGCATTCAGCGCTGCAGGGAGAAGCAAGCTTTCAAGATCGTTAGATTGCGGACCTCGCCGTTGTTCGGGTGAAGTGTGGTCGGGGCTGTGTGCGGGCCGCAAATAACGTCCACTGCTTGCGTCTTCTATCCAACCACAGGATATGTGGCCGGCTTTCTCAGCATCTAAAACAGGTTCATAAAGACATGCGGCTTCAAAACCGAATTTTGGTTGTACACGAATCGGAAAACAAAGACGATCTCCTGCTGCAACGCCGTAGGCGTCCGCCCAACGACGCAACCTCAAATCTCCTCCGCACTTACACTCACCACAGGAAGTAACAACTCGCGTAAATTGTTTCGTCTTGTCCGCTTCCTCCTTCCCCCACCGCCCACCACCAGCCTAAACTCAAGCAAAATTATGCTCCTTCTACGTCGGACCGCCAGCCGCCGCTGCCTGCTCCAGAGCAGCAGCACTCGTCTCCTTGCCCCATCCCCCGTGGCCGTGTCGCAGCGGCAAAAGGTGGATTATATTCCTTCCTTTATCGAGTCCCGCAAGAGCCTGACGAAAATCATCGCCACCATTGGTCCCGCCTCGGAGCAATTTCCCGAGCTGCAGGCTTGCGTCAAGAGCGGGTAAGGCCGACGGCACGTGCCTTGCTTGCTTTGGTGGACGATTGAGATGAATATATGTATATACATATATATATACTCAGCGAGCGAGTTTGTCGCACCTTTTTCACCCACCGCTCCCTCTCCGCGCACATACCAACAGCATGCGAATCATGCGGCTCAACTTCTCACATGCCACGTACGAAGAGGCCACGCTTCGGATCAACAATCTTCGTAAGTCCCACGGCGTGCACTCGGCAGCCATGGGCTCCACGTTCAATTTGCGAGGTACATCCACATGGGGGGAGGGAGGAAAGACGGTTCAAAGCGGGAAGAGGCTGAACTCAGAAACGATATGTCGAGCGACTGAAATACATAAAAGAGTGCGAATTGATCACCCTCGTATCATCCTCGTTTTTGGCCTCATATCGTTCCTTCTGGTCTCTTTTTCCGTGATTTAGCCGTCCTACTGGATATCCAAGGCCCCAAAATTCGGACAGGTTCCTTCAAGGAAGGGAGCATCATGCTAGAGCAAGGCAAGGAGTACATCTTGACCACGGACGAGAGCGTGAAATTAACGGGGGACGAGAAACAGTTCTATGTGGATTATGAGGTGAAAAAGAAGGGAGGGAAGGAGGGAGGGACAGTAGGAAACGGTAAGACGTTACCGTGCATTTGCCAGATTTCCTTCGCACAAACATCTTCTCTCACTCTTTCTCCTTCCCTCCTTCCCTCCCTCCCTTCGCAGCCCCTGTATGGATCTACCAAAAAGGGCGACCCCGTGCTGATCGATGACGGTAACGTCGTCTTGGAGGTCACCGGGCATGTGGGGGACGGCCATGGCGTCATTTGCAAGGCCCTCAACTCCGGAAAGATCAAAAACAGACGAGGCGTTAATGTGCCGAACAGCAAGGTAGGTGTGTCGACGACAGGGAGGGCAGGAAAGGACGGGCAGCAGCCATGTCGATATGCCGAGGATAGGTGGGAAAGGGCAGCTGCAGTCACGAGAAACGCGCAGTGGCCCATTACGGGCTGCATGTCTTGAAACGTGACGCTTTCCTCCCTCCTTCCCTCCCTCCCTAACCCCCTCTCTCCCACCCTTCCTCGATCCCCCACTTCCCCAGGTGGACCTGCCCGCTCTGACCGTCAAAGACCAAGCCGACCTTTCCTTCGGCGTCCAAAATGACATCGATTTTGTCGCCGCCTCCTTCGTCCGCAAGGCCCAAGACATTCATGATATCCGGGCGTATCTTGCCCAGGAGATGTCGAAGCACTGGCCTGCGACGCACTTGCCCCCTAAGATCATTGCCAAGATCGAATCGACGGAAGCGATTCAGAATTATGAGGAGATCATGGAAGCTGCCGATGGCATCATGGTGGCTCGTGGGGATTTGGGGGTACGTCAGGGAGGGGAGGAGGGAGAGAGGGAGCGGGAGAACGAGGATTGCACTGAGTAGGTGAAGATTGAGAGGACAAATGCGTCTTGTTATTTCAAATGCGACAATGGAGGTAATGGATTTCGGGGTCATGGGAGGATTGCTCATGATGTGTGTGGGAGCGGGAAGGAGGGTAGGAGGGATGGCAAAAGGGAGAGAAGGAAGGAAGGGAGGCTGGAAGGGAGACGTTTCGTGGACCCACGAATTCTTCAAGTAAATGGTTTTTATGAATGCGCAGATACGCTTACTCAATCTTCCACGCCATTTCCTCATTCTCCTTCCTTCCTTCCTTCCCTCCCTCCTTGTGTTTTTCGTCCAGGTGGAGATCGATCAGGCCGACGTGACCAACATGCAGAAGATGATGGTCCGCCGGTGTCGCAGCGTGGGGAAGCCTGTCATTGTCGCAACTCAGATGCTTGAGTCGATGCAGGTTAATCCCCGCCCGACCCGCGCGGAAGTTTCTGATGTCACGGTACGTGCGTGAAAGGGATGAAGGAAGGAGGGAGGGAGGGGGGGAGAGATGGAGGGAGGGAGAAGCACGGTTGTTCATGTACTGATGTATGTACATTCTCGGTCATCGATCTTTCCCACTCATCCCTTCCATCCAATCTTCGATTTCCCCTCTGCATTTGATAACAGAACGCTGTCTACGACGGAGCCGACTGTGTGATGCTCTCGGGTGAAAGCGCCCAAGGAAAGTATCCTATCGAGTCCATCGCGACCATGCGCACCATCATCGACGCCGCTGGTACGTACCTGCTTTAAAAAAGGAGGGAGGGAAGCAGCGATGACGAGTGATTGACCATTGATAGATTGCGCTCATCCTCCATCTACCAAATCGTCCGCTTATCTAGTCTCACCTACTGATGACAACCCTCCCTTCTTCCCTACGCCTACGTCCACGCCCTCCCTCCCTCCCTCCCTCTTTATGACAGAAACTTGGATCGATCGTAATCCCGTCCACCAGGGAAAATTAATCTTACGGAACATCGAAAAGCATGAGGCCCTGACCAACCAGCCCGTGAGCTTTTATGAGGCGGCGGCCAGCGCGGCGGTCCAGGCGGCGTTTCGATTGAAAGCTAAGGTTATTATTGTGCATACAAAGGACGGGTCATTGGCCAAGACCGTGGCAAAGTGTACGTGACGGAGGTGATGGGGAAGGGGAGAGGGGGGAAAAGGGAAAGAGAAACAGAGACAGAGATACCGAAACACAGGCAGGGAGAGATAAGGAGATGGACAGACAGAGGAAGATATATATATGTATATATGTCTATATATAGAGAGAGAGAGGGGGGGGGGGGGGGGGCGGATGGGGAAAGCACAGTGATTGTGTGCTTTCCTCCCATAGGTTTTTCCTTCATCTGTGACATGGTTTATAAGGGATTTTCTCACTTAACTTCCTTTTCTTCCCTGCCTATTCTTCCCTGCCTTTTCTTCCCTGCCTTCTCATCCCTGACCCCTTTTGGCAACCTCCCTCTTCACCTACAGACTCCCCTTTCGTCCCATGCATGTGTTTCACCAACTCTCAGAAGGTTGCGAAGCAGCTCATCATCCATCGCGGTCTTCATCCCATCGTCATTCCGGACGGCCACCTGTGGAATACCAACAAGGACGTTGTACTGGACCATGTGAAAAGGCTGGGCTTCGCAGGCCAGGGAGACCGCGTTGTTGTGCTGACGGGTGAACTGCAACACGAGGGATCCACGTCGACAAGCGGGACGTACTATATGGATGTTAAATAGAAGGAGGAAATGGCTTATAAAAGTAAAGCGAACGTGAACGAAGAAACCAAAGACAAAGACGGGAGGGAGGAGGAGAAACGGAGGAGGCAGAAAGGAAATTACGGCGATACACGCCTCGAGGAGGTAAAGAGAAATTAATACAGTTTTGAATCGACTGACGCTTGTCAGCGCCTCCAAAAGAAAAATATATAAGAAGGCTCATTGATGATTCCTCCTCATTTTTATAAACTCACTTACGTAACTTTTAAGGGTTCAGAAACGAGTCCTTAGTTTTACGCATTCGCGGGACGTTTGGTATCCACAATATCTTCGGCATGGATTAAGAGGATATGCAAGATTAAAACCAGAGGAGCAAGGCGTGATGCGTCAGAATGCTTGCAATCTCTCTTTCACTTCTTTCTCCCACCTCTCATCTCCGGTGTCTTCAGTTTAATTATTCCCGGTTTTATGTCCAGCGCCTTCATATACATTGCGCATCCACGGTCCTCTCCCTAATCAGTCAAAGCAGCAAGATTTCCGTTCCCCGCGGCTTCAGGCACGTCAGGCAGTACAGAGAGGAACTTAGTAGAGGGTGAAGAAGGCAGGAAAATACCTACGGGGTCATTAGCCTTTCCTCCGATGGACATGTTGGACGACGAAGATCTTCTGCCCGCTAGGCTTTCGAAACTCTGGTGCAAGCTCTTTGGGAAGGAAATTATGTTGACAATGGAGTTGCGGATATTTGACCTCTTTTCATTGTTCTCGATTCCGGTATTGCCTGTGATCTTGCGGTGATTGTAGCTATATGACGCGAAGGCTGCCTGCTGCTCGGGGGTCAGGAGGCCCGCGACGACTTTATCATTCTTCTTTTTCTTTTTGACTACTGTCACGGCTCCATCATCCTCTTCATCAAAGAGATCATTCATGTTTGCCTGAACATTGGCCTCCTTCTTGGGCACAAAGGGAGGAGCAAGCGTCTTGGCGCTGAGGGCCTCCCAGTCCAGACCCGCGAAGGCCGGACTGGTTTTGAGCGAAGTCAGGCCTTGGGTTTCGTTCACACCACGCTGCTCTGGATGAACTCGAAGCAACTGGCGGATAAGGGCCTGCATTTCTGGTGGCGCGCTGATCGCCGGAACGCTTTTGAAAAGGGGCATCTTCTCAGTCGCAGCGGCGGCGTCCTTATAGTACGCGGCCTCCTCGCCGTGGTGGTCCAGCTTGTTAAACATATCATGTGCGTATGGCCGAGCCCCCGTACTGAGTTCATATAGCAACACACCCAAAGAAAATCCTTCGGAAGGGATACCATGCCGATGGGTTGCCCAAAAGAGCTCGGGTCCCATGTACCCCGGCGTGCCGCTGGTGTGTGTGCAGATCAGGGCTGTCCGTGTCGAGGTATCGTCAATTTTGGCTGAGATGCCTAAGTCAGTCAGTGCAATCTGGCCCTTGTCGTCCATAAGAACATTCTCGGGCTTGATGTCACGATGCAAGACGCCTCGGGTATGCAAAAAGTCCAGGGCTAGTACGAGGGAGGCTCCGTAAAACGTGACTTGGGCCGCTGACAAATGGCGCTCGGGGGCCTTGGACAAATGAAAACGCAAATCGCCGCCCAAATATAAGTCAAGGACTAGATAAAGATGGGAAAAGTCTTGAAAAGCGTAGTAGGCTGAGGCAACAAAGTGACTGCTTCCAACCTCGCGGAGCAGGGCCAATTCGCGCAGGACTTCCTCTTGCATTTGTTTGTGGACAATCACCTCCTTGACCAACGCTTTCATGGCGTACCACTTGCCCACATCTGGTTCCGTCTTTTTGACCACCGCATTGACCTTGCCGAAGCCCCCTTCCCCTAAGGTTCGCTGCACGTCGAAATGCCGCCCATCTACATTTTCCAAATCAGGGGCACTTGACCCACGCGCCATGCCTGCGTCGCCTACACGCTCAGACCTGCCGCATAAATTGCCCATGTAATTTCTATCGAGTATTGTACTGTATGAGGATGAAGGAAACAAAAGAGCGAAAAGAAGGTCAAGGCATCTTTTCAAAGGCATTTGGGGCTACCCAAAATATGAAAAAATGGAGGCGAAAACTTGCAATGGGCCCGGGTGGGGAGGAGGTTGTCGGTTAATCCCGTGGCGCGAGGAAGTGAATACATGCAACAGTACTCCCACAACTTACCAACAAAGGACAATAACAACATCGACAGCACACCACAGACATCCTTAGACCGCGTTGGTCCGTCTTTTTCTTCTAAACATTGCCGTCGCTGCTGTAGCCAACACGTACTGCTACTTGCCGTTGCTGTATCGCCACACTTCCCCCGCCATCTTTCTTCCTATTTCAGAAACATATGAGGCCGCCGCTCATTCCTTGCCTCGGCATCGCCACCATCGCTAGCGTTATCTCGACGATAAGCGCCTTTGTCTTGCCATCAGGATCCTATCTCCCGCCTGCCAACACGCTTGTCACGCCCATGGTGCCTTTCTACCCTACGACGACTGCCATCACTACCCTTGTCCTCCGTCGTCGAGCGGCGCCCTTCCCCTCTATTGCCACGACCAACACCGTCGCAACCCGCCTAGCAGTAGCCACGGGTACGAATGGTGCTATTCCATTCGCCGCGACCTTGACGACGGGCCTGCATGCCTCGCCGTGGTGGGTTTGGTCGATGCTTCTCCTCGCGTCAACCGCCGGTGTGGCCGCCGAACGCTCTAAGGTTGGAGCCGCCCTTTCATCCCCTCTTATTACCATGGCCGTAGCCCTCGTTGTGTGCAACCTCGGCCTTCTCCCCGCCGTTGCACCCGCCTACGCTACTGTCAATAAGTTTCTAGTTCCTTTAGCCATTCCTCTCCTCCTTCTCGACGCCAACCTCTTTAAAGTCCTCACCCAAACCGGTCGCTTGCTCCGTTCCTTCGCCCTCGGCAGCATTGGCACGGTCCTTGGGACGCTTGTGGCTGCGTGGCTTGTGCCGTTGAGGAATTTAGGGGTGGATGGAAAGGAGGGATGGACGATTGCGGCAGCCTTGGCCTCAAGGCATATTGGAGGAGCTGTTAATTTTGTGGCGGTTAGCGAGACGTTGGCGACCTCTGCTGAGCTCACCGCAGCAGGCATCGCCGCGGATAATCTGGTGGTGTCGTTCTATTTTGGTTTGCTTTTCTGGCTGGCCCGGCGTATTTTGCCGGAGGAGGAGGAGGAAGAGGGGCAGGGCGGAGGGGTGGCAGGGGAAGGAGAGAAAGAGGAATGGGTTGGGCGAGCCAGGGTAATAGAAGCAGCCGACGCTCCTGCCCTTGGGTATTTGAAGGCCCTCAGCCTGTCGTGCGTCCTTTGTATGGTTGGCACGTGGGTTGGCGAAGGGCTGCTGAGTGGAGCTATCTCGAGTTTGCCCATCATCTCCCTCCTGTCTGTCACCATTGCCACTCTATTCCCTCGAGCCTGCGCGAGCATCACGGAACCCGCAGGCCATCTCGCTGTCATCCTCATGAATCTTTTCTTCTCCGTCACTGGTGCCCAAGGAAAATTGGGCAAGGTCTTGGCGACGGCTCCCCGTCTTTTCCTCTTCTCCGCTGTCCAACTTTTCGTTCACCTCGCTTTCCTCCTAGGGGCGGGCAGAGGCCTCTTTCGCCTCCCTTTCAAGGAGCTGTTGATCGCATCGAACGCCAACGTCGGGGGCCCAACAACAGCAGCAGCCATGGCGGGGAGTAAGAAGTGGAAGAGTCTCGTGCTGCCAGGCATACTTACGGGTATCCTAGGGTACGCCTCAGCGACGTTCATTGGCTTGGTCCTTGGGAGGAGGGTGCTAGCGAAGATGATGATGAGTAGCGTGGGAGGAAGTTGAGGTTGAGGGGAAGAGGTGGCGACGAAACGTTTTGGATTCGTACACTAATTAGAGAAAGTGAAGAGTGACAATTTGGGAAAAGAGAAGGAAAAGTTGAATCGGGGGCTCGTCACGTGTATATTTTTTTGTTTACTTCACTTCTTTCGTTGAGGTCTCTCGTCAACCCCTCCCCCACCTCTTTTACTCATCCTTCCTTCTACTACTACTCCCTTCCACTTGCCCCGGCACAGTCCCCGAGACTCCCAGCACCACTAGCCTCCCCCCCAAATATGGCACCATCGCCACAAGCTTCTGCACCTCGTGCGGCGCATACCTCAACACCCTCTCGGCCACGCTCAACAATGTATTTACGAGCCCGGATATCACCCCTACCGGGTCCTCAGTCACCTTCAGCTCCAGGCCGCTAAACAAATGAAACGCCCCAATCCTGGGATCTCGCACAACCTGCACCCATAGTGGCTTCCCCTGCAAAGCCGCGTACTTCTGCTCCGCTTGGACGAGCCACACTCGATGCGCATTCGGACCGCGCTTGACAACAGCGCGCATGCCCACTTGAATTAGAGTGTACAGAGCCATGGCATCCCGAAAGAACAACCCGATCCCATCACACATGGTATGCTGGTCATTATACACGTAATGAACTGCGTAGCTCAAGACCTCGTGCCACCCTATCAGGAACAACCATACCAATACCTCCTTCTCCCACCACTCCCTTGAGCCCTCTTGCTTCATGGCCCCCTTCCGTTGCCACCGCAACTGCGTCGTTTCAATCAAATAGAAGAGGATCTCAAGCAATGCGCAACACATGAGGAAATAACAACCCAGCCGGACCCACCACTTAAAATCCGCCGCCAGCCGCAAACGAAGCACGAGCTCGGGCCCGAAGAACCGAAAGCGGGTTAAGCCACTCTTGAGCTCCTTGTCCCTCAATTGACAGTCCTCGTCCTGTCCCGTGGCCAGCTTACAGGTGGCAAGCTGGAAAAAACGACCCAGGCGAGTATCCTTCAGGGTCTTGGCCTTGGACAAGGCATCGGTGCACTGTTGAAAGGCCTTGCAATCACATCGGGTCAGGCTGCGCCAATTGCCCCAATGGGAACCCGGCGCCGTTGCGGCCACTAGAGCGAAGCCATTGTCTTCCATGTCATTAAATGCATCGTAGCCCTTAACAGTGAAAGTCAGAATCAAGGCAAGACCAAGGGCTAGAATAACATTCTTCCAGGGCCACCACCAGGACTCTGCCGTGTTATTAGCACGAGATTTGTGATGAGGGGGAGAGTTGATGGAACGCTTCTCCGCCTTGGTTGTACTGCTACTTCCGGTCGAGGCAGACAATGAGGGGGCAGCGGAGGACGAGGGGGCATCCAAGTCTTGCCCGGCGGAAGATTTTTTCATCTCATTGCCACGGCGCTTCACGGGCGAGGTAGAGGCGGAGGTGGTGGGTGAAGACGAGGATGCAGTGCGCGCCGCTTCCATGTCGGAGGTCTTGCGGCGCAACCGCCTCATCATGGCTGCCTGGCGGGCTGGACGCTTGTTTCAATAGCCAATGGCAACTTCCTGTATGAAGTGCGTGCGATTGGTTTTGAATTCCCCTCAGAAGGGTGAGAGGAGACGGATCGCAGGGAAGCTTGGGGTATACTGTGCTACAATGCTATCGTTGGGTTGTTGATTCCCCTGTTGATGAATTTACTCTGGCTCCCAACAGAAGTACATGAGCTTGTGGGCAAAATAACTTAGCATTATACGCCTACATTCGCAAATGAATAAATGCTTGCGCTTGTTTTTGTTCTAATCTGGGTTCTTCACCACCAACACGAACAAAAGAAAGAGGGCGGCCACATCTTTATTTTCGGCAACATGCATACAGTGTAACATATATTTTGCGCGGATCGGACGTTTCAATTTTTTTGGGCATCCTTTCCTCATATCTCTGTACAGGAACATGCCATCCATCTGTCTATGAGTGCATGCCCCATCATGTCTGTCCTTACAACAAATATATACGCTCATATACACAATAGATGAATGGCACCAGCAGTAGCAGGTGCAGCACGCCCTGCTGGCATCCACAACTGCCGCGTTCTTGCCCTGCTTCCCCTTCCTCCCTCCTGGTGTCTCCCATGCGGCCCTCCTCCCAAATCTCCCCACACGATCAGTTTCGCTTTGTCGAGGAGATCGGAACAGGAAGCTTTGGGGCGGTGTACCTGGCCATAGAACGTGCGGAACGACTAACAAGTAGCATATCGAGGCAGCAGTTGTCTTCCAACCCTCCCACCCTGGCTCTGGCCCGCCAAGACAGCAGCTGCAGCTGCAGCAGCTCGGCGGTTAATGAAGAGGAAGGCGCCCTCCCAATGCCTATGATTCTCTCCTCCTTCTCTTCTTCTGCCTCCTTCTCCTCTCCTTCTCTTTCCTTTTCCTCCTCAAGCAGGCCCGGTACTCCCCGGACCCGACCCCTTCGACCCGCGCGAAAGGTCGCCATCAAGGTGATTAATCTTGAAGCTCAAGAAGACGGGATGGAGGATATTCAACGCGAAATTGATATCCTTTCCCACTGCAATTGTCCGCAATTAACCCGCTATTTTGCTTCGTACGTCGTCGAGCATTCTCTCTGGATCGTTATGGAGTATGTAGATGGAGGATCTCTGGGGGAGCTCCTGGCCCTTACCCCCCACGGCCGCTTAGGTGAAGTGGCGATCGCTGGGGCCATGAGCCAGCTATGCCAGGCTTTGGCCTACCTGCACGGAGAGAGGAAAATCCATCGGGACGTGAAAGCAAAAAACGTCCTCGTCTCCTCAACCGGTCTGGTGAAGCTTGCCGATTTCGGCGTGACTGCCTCGTTGACGGAGACCATGGGAAAGCGACAAACCTTTGCCGGGACGCCGTTTTGGATGGCGCCTGAGGTGATTTCTCAGACCTCATATGACTTCAAAGCGGACGTCTGGAGTCTGGGGATAACGGCGATGGAACTGGCGAAGGGGGCTCCGCCCTATGCGAAGGTCCACCCCGTCCGGGCCTTGTTTTTAATTCCGAAGAACCCGCCGCCACGGTTGGAGGATGAGGAGGAGGGCTCGGGAGAGGGAAGGTGGTCGGAGGGGTTCAAGGAGTTTGTGGCGGCGTGTTTGAGGAAGGATCCCGCGGAGAGACTGACGGCGGGGGAGTTGTCGTTGTTGCCGTTCTTGGATGACGAGGGGAGGGTGGAAGAAGGAAGGGAGCAGCTGGTGGCGTTGGTGAAGAGGCGAGTGCCTTCCCAGAGGTTGGAGCGGGAGGAGATGCTGCTGGCGGAGGAGGAACAACAGCAGGAGGAGGAGGAGGAGGAGGAGGAGGAGTGGGAGGGTAGGGGTGGGGAAGGGGAGAGGGTGGAGGAGGGCAGGCCGGGGTGGGCGGAGGAGGAGGGGATAGGGAGGGGGGGCATTCGCCGGGGTCCGACAAGTCGGATGATGGAGTTGACCTTGCACAGACAAGATACAGAGGACCGGAGTAGTAGTCGCAGCAGTAGCAGCAGCAGCGGCAACATCAGCAGAATCCGAATGTCCCACAGCGCCTCCTCTTCTCCTCGTGCATCCCGGCCGGGTCAAGGGCAAGGATGGAGAGGGCAGCAACGGCGGAATCTAAAAATTCTATCTTCCGCCCGAGCCGCCCTCGAAAGAGGCTCTGGCTCCTCATCCACTTCCTCCTCCACCGCCACCGCCACCCCCTCCCTCGCTTTTTCCCCCACTGGAGGAAGGCGCCGCCGCTCACACCTTCGGCGGGGATCGAGCGGATGCCAAAGTCTCAGCAGTAGCATTAGCAGTAATAGTAGTGGCAGCAGCAACAGCAGCAGTGGCAGTATCAACGACAACGCCGGCGGCACCACCAATAAAACTGACAGCTTTTCTTCCCTGTCATCCCTGGACCGCCAAGCAGGGACCCCGCCCATGGGCCGCCGTTGGGGATCGAATGGGGGAAAGGAAGGAGGGAAATGTAAAGGAAGGGGGGGGGGAGGGAGAGGAAACGGTGATCGAGGAGGTTTTTTAGCCCTTTCGAATTTAAA
The DNA here is from genome assembly GCA_004519485.1 of Nannochloropsis oceanica. Classification (NCBI taxonomy): domain Eukaryota; class Eustigmatophyceae; order Eustigmatales; family Monodopsidaceae; genus Nannochloropsis; species Nannochloropsis oceanica. The sequence continues at coordinate 1,256,741 of CP038117.1, forward strand.
TCCATCACTGCCACCGGGAGGAGGGAGGGAGGGGGGGAGGCCGAGCCGGCACATCCGGTCGCCGTATGCGAGTCCGGTGAGGAGGCAGGGAAGCACGGCGTCATTGTCGTCGATGGGATCGGAGGGCAGGGAGAGTAGGAGAGAGAGCCCGTGGGAGGAGCGAAGGAGGGAAAAGAGGGAGGACGGGGAGGACGGAGAGAGCGGGGAGGAGGAGAGGGAGTATCACAACGAGATAGGGCCGGGGTCGGAGGAAGAAGGGGAGGAAGAGGAGGAGCTTCAGTGGGACTTTACGGTCAAATCAGCCGATGCCTTTTTGCCAGTTGCTGGAGCCATGTGAGGAAGTGAGAGGGCATCTGTGCGTGCAGGCGTGATGTCCATGTAACGCACTGGTTCAGGGAGGCGTGAAGGAGGACTGAAAGGGGAGAAAAAGATAGCACAACAGCTATTTAAAATTAAATAACACAACGGCTGTACAAACTTTTGAGACATGAAAGAGGACAAGAGACCGAATTAGATGGGGAAGGAAGAAAGAAACGCCAAATGTAAGTGCACCTTCCAGGATGCGGGTGCATGTGTTCGTCGTTGTTTGAGGCTGTTATTGCTTTGATTTTTTTAATGTGTCCTCATCCTGTTTTCACGCGTTGTGGCGTGTGGCGTGTGGGTTGTTTGTGCGGGCCATGCCCTTGTCGTGTGAAGGTAGGTGCCACGTTATCCAGTCTTCCCTTGTCCCCCCTCCTTCTCATTTCTTCCTTCGCAAGGACGCACAGTCCCGTGGTTCATCGGACATTTCCCGACGACCTTTCCGTTCTCCTTCTTTCTTGCTCTTAAGCTGTATAACCCTGACCCTCCTCCGGTCATAGAAGATTCGATCTCCTTCGTTTTTACTCTCACCTTTCATTTTCACTCTTTTTCTCTGTCTCTCATTCCCTCCCTTCTTTCTTCCTTTTCTTGAACATGCTTACAACGGGTGGTTAGGGTGTACGCGGAGCAATAATTGTGTCCTCTCTCTTTTATCCTTCCTCTTCTTCTTCTCCTTTTCCTCCCTCTTCTTCCCCCCCTCCTCCTCCCCCTCCTTCACCGCAGCATCTTCTCCTCCCTCCTCCATCGCTGCTCCATCCTCCTCCCCTTCTTCCCTCCCTCCCTCCCTCTCTCCCCCCGGGACCAACGTCGTGTCCACGTCCAGCATTCGTGCAATTACCATGGTCACTTTCTCCCTCAACCCGTCCTCCCCCCCGTCATCCCTCCCTTCCTGCTGCTGCTGCTGGATGTACCATTCCATCACCTCCTCCCACGTCACCCCTCCCTCCCTGTTCTCCTGCTGCCGCACGTATGTCGCCAATGCCAGAGTCATCAGCCGATACTCTTCCACCGTCATCTGCACCTTTCTCTTCTCCTTTTTCTTCTTCTTCTCCTTCTTCTTCTTCGCGGCGGCTGCAGTGGCTGCAGGGGCTGCTTCCGATGCGACGACGGCGGCGGCTGCTGTTGCTACCTCCTCCTCCTCCTCTTCCTCTATCCCCTCAGGGTTGGTCCTCCCCCTCTTCTTCTTGCCCCTTACCCGCCCATCCTCCTCCCCCTCCTCCTCCCCCCCCGCCACCCCCTCCGGCCCTTCCACCTCCTCCTCCCCCTCCTCCTCCTCCTCATCCTCCCCTCCCTCCAGGGTTACCTCCTCGGTCTGAACGTGAATGACGCTCTTCTTCAAGAGTCGGTAGGCTTCCTCCACGTATCGGGGCTGCACCACGTGATCGAGGTGCAGACGTGCGAGGGCCTCGGATAAACGGATCATACTCTCCTGTTTTGTTGGGATTGAGGTTATGTGAGAGGGAAGCGGGGATGAAGGGAAGGAGGAAGGGAGGGGGGGGTGAGTGGGATAAGTTGTTTGTTGGACCAGACCAGGGGGGGAGGGAGGGAGGGAGGGAGGGAGGGCGTACCAGCTGACGGACGGTAATACGGTACGCGGTGCGGTTCCGGCCGAGATGATCGTTTTCCTTGGGATCGAGGGAGGTAGGGAAGGAGGGACAGAGGGAGGGAGGGGGGAGGGAGTAGGTGAGAAACAATGAAACCAAGCAGGAAAGCAGAAGAGAGAGAAGGAGGGAGGGAGGGAGGGAGGAAGGGACTTACCCGCAAGGACCGGTAGCAGGTGACGAGTTTCCGTCGAGATTCCTCAGGAATCTGGGGCGAGATAGACTTGGCGTACTGGATGTACTGAGGGAGGGAGGGAGGGAGGGAGGGAGGGAGGGAGGGAGGGAGGGAAAGAATGAGAGACCAATCGGCAACAGAGGGGGGAAGGGAGGGAGGGAGGGAGGGAGGGAGGGAGGGATCAAGGCATAACATACCTGCAATAAGGCCGCGGGCTCAAAATAGGGTTTTAAATGACTGTTGTCGTTCTGCCCGCTGGATTGATGCACGCCCACAATGTGCTTGGCAATGGCCTGATCGGTGGCGGGATTGCACTCGTCGAGAACCACGAAGAAGAGGTCGAAACGACTCATGATGGGGGGGGAGATGGCCACATTGGCCTTGAGGCTCTTGCTGCGGTCGTACCGACCGAAGATCGGGTTGGCTGCGGCGAGGATGGAGGTTCGGGCGTTAAGGGTGGCGTGGATGCCGGCCTGGAGGGGGGAGCGGGAGGGAGGGAGGGAGGGAGGAGGAAGTGAGTAGGAGGGGGGGGGGGGGAGGGGGAAGGGAGGGAGGGAGGGAGGGAGGGAGGGAGATAATTGACGCACCTTGGTAATGGAGATCGTTTGCTGTTCCATGGCTTCATGGATAGCCACCTGTCAAGAGGAAGGAGGGAGGGAGGGAGGGATATGAATACCCCAATTAAAACGGAAGGCAAGGCAAGGAGGGAAGGAGGGAGGGAATAAGAGCCGGACTAGGACACACCTGCTCGGTATTGTCCATCTTGTCGAACTCATCGATGCAGCAGATGCCGTTATCCGCCAACATTAAGGCCCCGGCCTCCACACAGAACTCTCCTGTTTCCGCGTCTTTGACCACACTGGCAGTGAGACCGGCAGCAGACGACGCTTTGCCTAGTCCATGGGAAGAAAGGAGAGGGGGGGGGAGGGGGATCCTCCTTGAGTACACTCAACTTTTCAATTTCCCACGGCTGGAGTGTTTCTCGTTCCCTCTTCTCGACCTCCCTCCCTCCTTTCCCCTGGACATAGGCAGGGCTTCATTCACCAGCTTTCCTTCCTCCCTCCCTCCCTCCCTCCCTCCATGCCTGCCTACCTACCTGACGTGTAGACTCCGCGAGGCATAAACCCGTGGATGAATTTTAAAAACTGACTCTTAGCTGTTGAGGGGTCGCCGACAAGGCAGACGTTAACGTCGCCTCGGAGTTTGATCCCTTCCTTGGTGGACTTGTGGACCCCGCCCAGCATCATGAGGAGGAGGCTGAGGGAGGGAAGGAGGGAGGGGGGGGAGGGGGAGGGGAACGAAGGATGAGTAATAAAATATTAGAAAATTAGAAAATGGGACGGTACAAAGGACCAAACGAAGGGGGTTCTCTCCCTCCCTCCCTCCCTCCCTCCTTCCCTCCCTCCTTCCCTCCCTCCCTCCTTCCCTCCCCCCTCCTCACCCACCCTCTCTTTATATCCATATGACCGAAAATATTGGGCGCAATGCTCTCGGCCAAGTGCTTATATAGGTCTGGTGTCTTTCTCATCTCTTTCACTTCCTCCACCTCCGCCTCCGTCAACCCCCCGTGGGGCAAAGGCCCCCCCTCCTCATCCCCACCAACCACTCCCTCCCTCCCTCCTTCTGCAGCCCCCACCCGCAACGCCCCATCCGCCTGCTTCGTCGCCGGCTGGACTCCACATGCCACAAATACCGTCTTAAAGCTCATCTCCTTACACCCCAGCTTCTTCAACCCCCCCACCCCCTCCCCTCCCCCTCCCTCCCCCCTCCCACTGCTCAACACCGCATCCCCCCTCCCCTGCCCCCCGGCCTGGCCCAGCACCACCAACATGCCCGTAAATACACACTTGTCTCCCGCCTTGGCCTGCTCCACCAAATCATTCCTCAGAATCACGTCCAGGGATCGGGGAAGGGAGCCTGCTGGAATCTCGTCCGCGTTCTCCTGCACCCGCACCCGCTGCCAATCCACGAACCTACTCTCCTCAAAATTCAGCATCCACCCATCCCCCCTCTTGAACGACGCCCCTCCCCCACCTCCTGCCCCTGACGCACACGCAGGGGAGGTGCAGCGTGGAGGGGTCGTGTACGTAAACTGCTGCTCAACGCCATGGTGATCTGTCTGACACTTCCGGCACCGGAAAGAGCCCACGTAGAGTTCCGGGCGCACGTCGCTGGAGCGTGTCACAGTACCTGGAGGCAGGGAGAGCGAGGAGAAGAAGAATGAGAAAAGGCATGTTGCAGTGGGATTTGAACGCCACTTTTTTTCAAATCCCCCCCTCCCCTCCCCCCCCGACGTTCCTTATCTTGTCCTCCGCCTCTTTATCTCATCTCCTGTTCCTCCCCTCCCTCTCTTCCCTTCCTCCCTCCCCTCCTTCCTCCCCCTCCTTCCTTGCCCCCCCACTCCCTTCCCCTCCTCCCTCCCCTAATTCCTCTCTCATTCCTTGCCCCCCCCCTCCCTACCTGCCACGGCACTCAACCGCCCAATCCTATCTGCCCGCAACATCCGTATGTTCACCACCCGCGGAAAATTGTAAAACCCGACCCCTAGCTCCGTCCTCTTCTCCTTAAGCTTCACCAAAAAATCGGCGCCAGCCGCTCCCAAGGCGGCCTCGAGGGACTGCCGAAGGGCGAGACGCAGGTACATCTCCACACGGTAATAATGTGCCTCTAGGGCTTGAGCCAGTTCCGGGTCGTGGGAGCGCAGATGGTTGTAGTCCACGAGAAGGGTGGCTCTGTCCTCCAGGACCATCATGTCAAGACGGGTCAAGTACTCGGGAGGGGTACGTGCTTCTTGCTCTTGGTCGTCAAGTTCCAGATTTTGAAGGTTTACGTCCAGGGCGGGATGAGGGAGCTGATTTAAGGAATCATGGGATGGATGGATGAATTGATGTCGATGTACGCGAAATTTTTGAGTTTGAGATGCGGGGAAACAGAATTATGGACAGAGCAGCACAAGCAAGGGAGAGGTAGGGAAGGAATGTCCTGATGACTGTGCATTTTCAGGGTGACGGTACAATTTACGGTACTACAAGGCATGCTCGCCCATTCATAGGTTGCTGCAGCTCTTCCGTAATACATATACACACGTACCCGAAATGTCTGCAGAAAGTCGGTGAAGCGACCGCGGACGACCTGCCCCAAGGCATCCACCACCCGCCGCGCTTGTCCGCCTCCCGCGGCCCCACCGCCTGCACCGCCTCCTCCGTCGTTCACCCCCACGTCGGCCATGGTGGTCCCGGTCCCGAGTGGGTGTGCTTGTTTGTGTGAAGAGTAGGAACGCGGAGGGAGGGGAGAGGTGCGAGGAATATAAGTATGATGGCGCTGAGAGTCCTGCGGTGCGCATCCACTCAACCTTCACAACCCGCTAGCCCTCTTAGTCAACGACATATTTATCAGCCTAGACGCTGCCCCTGTTTCGCAGTACCGCAAAGGCGTTTGCGAGAGTTGTCGAATTGCAGAAAAGGCGAGTGCAGCGATTGGAGTTTGGCGCACTTTTCCCAATCACGGAGCACACGCTGGTGGTGGGCCATGCATGGCTTGCGAACGACTTGTCTTGTAGTCCTTGTGGTGATGTCTCGCCGCCTTCCGCCTAACACCTAACCACGAGGGGCACCAGCCTCTTTCTTGCGCGGTACACTTCTCCGCCTAATCTTGCAGCCATTCTCTAACTTTCATCCTCTCAACCCAGCTAGATATCGACCTCCTCACCCCCACTCCCATCCCCTACCACACAGCAAATCAAAAACCCCACGAATGGGCTTGGTGCGACGACAAGGCCGGCCGGCAGGTAAGGGCAAAGTCAAAGCTAAGAAGTGGGGTGGCGGCGATGGCAACAAGAAAGCGGTGGCCGCTTTCACCAATAACAAGAGCAAGGGGAAGGCCAGTAGCAGTAGCAGCAGCGCAGGCCCGAAGCAGCCGCGGCGACGGCCGCAGGACATCTACGAGTACACGGACGAGGATACGGCACGCCATCGTCGGCCTAGGGATGACGAGGACGATGGGAATTCCAAGTACAATTTTGTGCCAGGGGGGGACGACGAGGAGATCGACGAGGATGGGGCGTTTGACTCGGAAGACGAGAAACGTTATGGGGATTTGATGCGGCAGATCGAGGAGAACGACGAGACACGGAAGAAGAGGAGGCGCAGCGATCGTGGTGAAGAAAGTGAAGAGGAGGACGAGGACGAGGAGATGGATGCAGATCCCGAGGAAGGAGAGATGAGCTTGTCGGACATGCTGGGTGGAGGTGGAAAGGCAGGAGGAGGGAAATTGGAGCAGGAGCAGAAGAAGAAAAGTAAAAAGGCTGCTATGGAGCAGGAGGAGGAAAAGGATATGGAGGAAGAGGAAGAAGAGGAGGAGGAGGAAGAAGAGGAGGACGAGGACGACGAGGAGGAGGAGGAGGAGGGGGAGGAGGAGGAGGATGACGACGAGGAAGGAGACCACGACGGTCTGATGGACATGATCACCCAGCTGGCAGCCACGCAGCAACAGCAACAAGCGTCTTCTTCCTCTTCTTTCTCGTCCTCCTCCGCAGCCAACCAGGCGCTCCAGTCATTTCCCGACTCCCTCTTCGCCACCGGCCCTGCCTCCGGCCTGACCATGGAGGCCATGCTCAATGCCCTGGAGAACACAAAAGGTTACGGCAACGTCCGTCGACGCCTCTCCGCCCTAGTCCAAGACGGCAAGACTGCGATCCAAGCCCCCGCGCCCTCAACTGTCCAAGCCCGTGCAGAACGTTCCCTCGTATACAAGGAGAAGAAAAAAGACGTCGAAACCTGGCTTCCCCTCATCGCCTCCGCCCGCCAAGCCGAATCCCTCAATTTCGCGCATAACCCAGTCCTCCAACCGTCCCAAGCGGCCTTAATTGGTAAGTTTGCACCAGAAACGGAAATGGAAAAGGCCGTGCACGACCTCCTCGTCCATGCCAAAGCGGACCGAGAAACAGCAGTCGAGCAAGGGGAAGAGGAGGACCTGCAGGCCCGCGGCATCTCTCCTGAAAACGTCAAGATCCGTCGGGCGGAGTTGGCCAAGATGCGTGCCCTGCTGTTTTACGAGCAGCAAAAGAGGCATCAAGCGAATAAAATCAAGTCCAAGGCTTACCATCGCATCCGAAAGCGACAGCGGCTTCGGGCCGAGGACACGGCGCGAGAGAATCTCCGCGCGGTCGACCCGGCTGCGGCCCGTAAGATGGACGAGGAGGAGGCAGCAGGGAGGGCACAAGAAAGGATGACACTAAGGCATAAAAATACAAGCAAGTGGGCGAAGCAGGTGCTTCGGGCGGGAGGGGGGAAGGGGTCGGGAGGGCTGGAGACACGACGGGCTGTAACGGAACAGATCTTGCTGGGGGAGCAGTTGAGGAGGAAGGCGGGAATCAGGGAGGGGGAAAGGGAGGAGGATGAGGGAGTGGAGGAGGATGAGAGTGATGAGGAGGGGTTGGAAGGGATGGACGATGCACAGAGGGCGGATGTGCTGAGGAAGAGAGCGGCCGGGAAGGTGAGGTCGTTGCTCGGGGAGGTGGTGGAAGGAGGTAAGGAGGGAGGGAAGGAGGGAGGGCTGATGGGTATGAAATTTATGACCCAGGCGGTGGAGAAGCAGAGGGCTAAAGCTCAGGCAGAGGTGGAAAAGGTTTTGAGGGAACTGGAGCAGCAGGAAGAGGAGGAGGAGGAGGAGGAGGAGGAGGAGGAGGAGGGACATGTGGTGGAAGAGGCGGGGAGGAAGGGAGGGAGGAAGGACATGGAGGGTTTGAGGGAGGGGTCGTTGCAGGTGGCAGGGGTGATGTGGGGGGGGCAGGGAGGGCGAGTTAAGGTGGCGGGACCCATCACTGTTGAAGGAGGAGGAGGAGGGAGCGGTGGCAACAGTGGCAGCAGTAGCAGCGGCTCTGCCTTTCCTTCCATTGGACAGGATTCGACGGGAGTTCAAGAGCCTCGGCTTAAAGAGGCGCAAGCCCGTGGCCCTGTTAGTTTTGCCACAGAGGTTAAGAGGGTAGCAGTAGCTGCAGTAGGAGCAGCGGCAGGAGCAGCAGCAGCGGTGCATAAGCGCGTGGCGTCGTTCGCTGTCAGCATGGCGGGGGGAGGGAGGGAGGGGGAGGGCGAGGAGGAGGAGGAGGAGGGAGATTCGAATCCCTGGATGGTGGCACAAGGGAGTTTCCGGTCAGCGAGTGAGGGCGCGGCGGGGAAGCGGCGAACACGCCGGAGCAGTACCAGCAGCAGCAGCAGCAGCAGGAGTCTGCTGGATGTCCAGCGGGCGGTGGAGGCAGTGATGCAGGAGGTGGACGGCGGGGAGGAGGATATGGTGGAAGAGAGTGCAACTGGCACCACCACCACTACAGGGGGTAAGAGGAAGAGGGGAAAGAGGGGAGGGAAGGGTAAGGGTGGTTCCTCTTCCATGATTGCGGGAGCTGAGGGCGAGGAGGAGGACGAGGAGGAGGACGATGTTAATGCCACGGCTTCGCAAGGCCGGCTGGTCCATACGAAGGAACAAGCGGAGCTGGTGCGTCGGGCGTTTGCGTCCGTGGATGTAGAAGAGGATTTTGCGAAAGAGAAGGCTGACGCAGTGGCGGCTGAGGAGGAGGAAGCGGAGGCAGCCGCCGCGATGAAGAAAGGAGGGAAGAAGGGAAGGGGAGGAGCGGCGAAGGCGAATGAGGTGGCAGGGTGGGGGAATTGGGCGGGGATGGGTGCACCGGCATTGCCCCCTCCGCCACCGCCCTCGGGCCGCCGCATACCTGGTACTGGTGGTGGTGGTGCTGCTGGTGGTGGTGGTGGTGGGGGCAGTAAGGGGGGAATGCCTGCTGCGGCCGCGTACGCCAGCAGCAGCACCACCAGTACCACCAGCACCACCAGTAGCATCGACAAGGCGCTGACCAAGCCGAGGTTAGATCGTTCATTGCCTACAGTTGTGATTAATGAACGAAGAATGAAGAAGGCGGCGGCGTTGAAAGTGACGGAGGTTCCTTATCCTTTCACTTCCAAGGAGCAGTACGAAAGGAGTTTGAGGCGGCCAGTGGGCAAGGAGTGGAACACGGCTTTGGCTGTGCGGGAGATGACACGGCCAGCTGTGAAGGTGAGGGCAGGTGTGATGGTACAACCGATAAAATTGCGCAAGACGCATCGGGCGGTGTTTTCGGGGTAGGTTTTGTATGGTGTGTGAGAGATTGGGATGGGGATGTTGGAGAAAAGGGGAAGGTACAGAGGCGAAAAGAGAAAGAGAGCGGTGATGAGGGACTGGACAAAAAAATAGAGAGCGAAAGCATAAGATATCTAAGTGAACGGGCCAAAACTTGCCGGGGGAGAGGAACAGAAGAAACCTGTGCTTGTTATTTCCCTTCCCCTCCTCTATGTTCCCTACCGCCCTCGCTGAACGGCACTGCAACGCCTCAACGCTTCAGTAGGCACGCATGCCCATCCTTTGCTTTCATGAAGCTTTCGTACCGTTTGTTCTGCCTGACCAATAAGGGGAAAATGCGGGGGACTCGGTGCTTGGACATCGGGGCCAGTCTGTGGACCTCCGAGTCCGAGCAACAAGTCTTTCTCGTCATCGTTCTCTTCCGACCCGCTGAGCCCCAAAATGAAATGGGCTCTCACGTCTGACCCTTTGCGCCCGGACCCAGCATTCCTAACACGTAACCTCAGCCCTTCCGTTCACTGCATAATCATCAGGAAGACGATCAGGATCTTGGCTGGCCATGAGTCTCACATTTCGGGGGCACCACAGCATCACACGATTCAAATTCCTTCCCTTCCCCCTCCACACTCCACAGCACAGCCAAGCCAAACAAGCCGCCTGAGAGCATGGCTGACAGTGGGATGCGTCGGCGCGCGCCCGTGGTAAGACTTAAAATTTCCTCCTTGTCAGATCTGCATTTCTTCCCTTCCTGCTTTCATCTCTTCATCTCACGCATCATCATCATCACTATTGCTCAACGCACCTAGGGTGCTGGCGCCTGGGGCCAGGACACAGACAAACCCAAGGCCCCCATGGCATCTGCCAAGGTATGTATGACACGGGCATTCTTTCCACCCATCTGTTTTAATATTTCTCTCCCTCTTTTCCAGTGTCTCTCGTGACAAAAGCGCTCGCAAGCAAGCCATTCCTACGTTGCCCCCCCTCTCTCCATCCTCCTCCATTTGCTCACATCTCCCTTCCCCAACTCTTTTCAGGTCCTCGAGCGCATGGACGTATTTACGAAATTTCACGACGAGGATAAGGTGCAGACCTCGCGCGGGGCGACCATGGCCCTCTTCTCTTGGATCTTGGTACTCGTCCTTGTGTGCTCCGAAACATACGAGTTTATGGTAAGAAAGATGTACAAGAATGGATAAAGGGGAACCTGATCCTAGACATCAACCATTGCCCTCCCTCCCTCCCTCCCTCCCTCCCTCCCTCCCCTCTCTCTAGACTGCGCCCACCAAGGAGCACTTGGTCGTGGACACTTCCCTGGGCGAAAAGCTTAATATTACCATTGACCTGACATTCCATGCCTTGACCTGCGCTGGTGAGGAGGGAGGGAGGAAGGAAGGGAGGGAGGGAGGGAGGGAGGGAAGGGTAGAGAAGACGGAGATCTGTCGCTCTCTTGGCGAAGGGCGAAGGATTAGTTCTCACCTCCCCCCCTCCCTCCCCCCCTCCCTCCCTCCCTCCCTCCCTCCCTCCCTCCCTCAGATGTGCACGTGGACGCCATGGACGTGGCAGGAGACAATCAGATGCAGGTCGAGCACAACATGTTGAAGCAGCGACTGTCGGCAGAGGGGCAGCCCATCGGGTATGGGAGGGAGGGGAGGAGGGGAGGGAGGAAAGGACTGGACTGAGTGCGAAAGCGCATTTCCAATCAATTATCACATCTTCGCTCCACGTGTCCTCTTCCTCCCTTTTATCCTTCCTCCCTTCCTCCCTCAGTTTTCCCTTTCTGGAGGACCCCACCGACTTTGAGAGCAAAAGGGCGGGCGCGCTCGCGGCTGCCTCTCCCTCGGACTACTGTGGATCCTGCTTCGACGCCTCCACCGCCCGTGGCAAGGATAAAGGTGCTTCTCCCTCGTGCTGCAATTCGTGCGAGGACGTCCTGGCGGCGTATCGATCGCAGCGTTTGGCCCTGGGGAGGATCAAGTGAGCAAGGGAGGGGGGGAGAGGAGAAGAAAGGGCGAGGGAGGGAGGGAAGGAGCCGTGTCTTTCGTTGGGACATCACGCCGAGGTGAAGCAACGGCAGCCTCTTCTCAAATCCCCTCCCCTCCCCTCCCCTCCCTTCCTCTCACAGGAGCACCGCCCCCCAGTGCCAGCCCGGCTTCAAAGTCCCTGTCTCTGTAGGGCCTATGCAGAAGGGCGAGGGATGCAACCTCAACGGCTTCATGTCCGTTAACAAGGTGGCAGGCAACTTTCACATCGCCTTTGGAGACTCGGTCGTCAAGGTACATGCGTGTCCCTCTCCCTCCCTCCCTCCTCCCCTCCCTCCCGCCCTCCCTCCTCTCCCTTCTCTTTGGTGACTCTGGTTGACCTCTCCCTCCCTCCCTTCCTCCTTTCCTGTATCAGGATGGCCGACACATACACCAATTCATTCCATCCGAGGCCCCCTTCTTCAACGTCTCCCACTCCATCTCCCACATCTCTTTTGGGGACGAGTACCCTGGGCGCGTCAACCCCCTCGATGGGAAGGTCAAGGTAGGGAGGGAGGGAGGAAAGGAGGGAAGGAGGGAGGGAGGAAAAGAGGGAGGGAGGGAAGGACAAAGGGTAGCTCCACGAGATACACAGACAGATTTGCGTTCAGACGACCCTTCATGTTATTCACATTCTCACCTACCTACCTACCTACCTACCTACCTCCCTCCCTCCCTCCCTCCCTCCCTAGTACGTGAGCCAAGAATTGGGCACGGGCCTGTTCCAGTACTTCATCAAGGTCAGGAATTAAAAGTGACAAGGAGGGGAAAGGGAAGGAGGAAGGGAAGGAGATAGAGATAGAGAGATTCCAATAAGGTAAAACGCCCGTCCCACATGCACTCATCCATCTTCCCCTTCCTCCTTTCCTCCCTCGCCACCTCGCGCTAGGTCATCCCTACCAACTACAAAGGCCGGAAGGGTAATGTCATCCGAACCAATCGCATCAGTGTCACAGAGCGCTTTAAGCCCCTTCATAAGGAAGGCGAAGTCAGGTTGGAGGGAGACAGTCACGCACACGCTGACCAGACCTCGGTGCTGCCCGGGGTATTCTTTATTTACGATTTGAGCCCGTTTAACGTGGAGGTATCGACCGTTACCACGCCGTTTAGCCATTTCGTCGTTAAGGTGAGTAGGTGGATGCAGAGGGGGTGGGTGGAGGGATGAGCGGGAGACGTGTGCTGAAGTGTGTTGCTTCCTGGTCGTAATGTCGGTCTTCCTCCTTTTTCTCTTTCCTTCCCCTCATACCCCCACACACTCTCTCTCTCACACGCACACAGTTATGTGCCATTGCCGGCGGCGTCTTCTCCATTTCCCGCTTACTTGACAACTTCTTCTACTACTCCGGTGTGTTTTTGGGTAAAGGCACAGGCTTCCTGGCCGGGACTCCCAGATGAATAGGTAGAGGAAAGAAAAGCAGAAAGAGAAAAGAGAATTTTATAGGGAACTCTTCGGGCCTGAATCAGAAGCCGAAGGATGGAAAGAAAAAACGGGTTTATGTATAGACGAGAGAGTGTGACAGTTTGTGAGTGAGAAGAGAGAAAAAAGGAAAGAAGGTGGCGACCCCAAAATGACCTCAACCAAGGTCTTCCAGACAAAGGGTTTCAATCAAAGAGAAACAAAAACAGGAGGTTTCATAAATCAATGTGCTGGTTTCTCAATATTTTCTTTCACTTATGCGTGTGCTCTGGTGTATTTTGCTGTGGTGCGTCTCCGGCGTGTCTTGTTTAGAGCGCCGATGCACGACGGCTACCGTCGTGAGGACAGAGACATGGAAAAGGGGCTGGAGGCCACATGAATACCACAAGGACGCGGACGGATATCTCGGTCACTGCAATGTGAGAGCAAATGAGAGAAGCGTTGCTTATTGCTCTATCATTCCCACTTTTCTTTCTCTTGAATCTCTACAGGACGAATGCTTGTGGCTTCGGCGCTGCCGACGTACTACGTCCACCTCCTTTTGATGTGTCAAAACTGAGTCCAACGTTTGTGAAAGAATATGAAGAACTTCTTCTCGTGCTATCTTCCTCTAATTCAACAAGTGTAAGAGGTTTATAAGCTTCTTGTACATCGTTCCTAGCCCATGTTTGTGAGGAATAGGGTTCTTATCACCGATACGATGAAAACGGTTTTTCAAAACGAGCAACAACGGCTTGTGACAGTTTCACCGACCCGACACTTGGTGTTCCACGGACCCTCTGCAAGCTTTATATTCTCCTGAAATCTCATCTTGAGAAACTTTTTTAATGTCTTGCTACGTGTTTAACTCTATCTCGCCCATGCCTCTGCCTCGCTGCACGTTAACCAGGCCTCGCCAAAGACCAAGGCTTCGACACGATTCTGTCACCAAGACTCACTCCCCCGCTTCCCGTTATTTGTTCCATAGCCTCGCATTTCTTGGATCAGGCTACTCCTGAGACCTGGCCTGCCTGGGTAGATGCTATATGCAATGCACAAACATCTCGCGCAAATTAAATACTCACCACACAAAATCTCTCCCTTTCTACAGACACGGCGTGTGGTATACGTGCAGTCCTCCTGGAGTGTCCCCTCCAGCAAGCATCCATCCACAATGCGGGCCACCGTTTCTTCCGCCCTATTCCTGGTGGGTCTCATTGCCTTGACTGTGGTCAGTCCCATCCATGCAGCACTCACACCTGACACCAAGCTCACTCCCCCTGCACCTCTTGCTGGCGAACGTAAGTGGCTAGCTAGTTTAGGGGAACGAGTGACACCGCCATGACAGGCTTCAGGTGGAAGTGCTGAGGAGAAGGAAGAAAATGAACGAGGACACATGGTCACCTTGCAAATAATACAACAAACACATACATTCTCTCCCATAGTACTCCGCGTGCCTACATCCTCTCACTCCTCCTAATCCCTCCTTTTCCCCTCCCTCCTCCTCCCCAGCGCTGAACTACGGCGAGATCCTCTACCTTTCCTCGATCTTCTACGAAGCTCAACGCTCGGGCGCCCTGCCTAGCACCAACCGCGTGCCCTGGCGTGGCGACTCGGCCCTAACAGATGGAGCGGACAGGAAAGTGGACTTGAGCGGCGGCTGGTACGACGCAGGTGACCACTTGAAGTTCGCATTTACCACGGCATTCACCGCAACTACCCTGGCATGGTCCTTGTTGGAGTTTCCTGATGCCTATGACTCTGTGAATGGTATGTTGGGGAGGGAGGCGGGAGCGGTAATGTCAATGCGACAGATTTGTTTGATTACTTGGTTTAGCCCACGGCTTGTGTCTTACCCTCCCCCTTCATCCTCACATCCTTTCTCTCCACTCCAGAACGGTCCGTGATGATGGATACTATCAAATGGGGCCTCGACTGGCTCCTCAAAGCCCACCACAAGCCCGATGCCCTCATCTACCAAGTTGCCTCCTTCGACGACCATTCATACTGGGGGCCTCCGGAGACGTTTCCCTCCACTATGAAACGCCCTTCTTTTGAACTAAATCCTGAGCACCCCGGCTCGGATATCGCGGGGGAGGTCGCTGCTGCCTTTGCAGCGGCTTCATTAGTCTTTGCCGAGTCGGACTCGGTGTACTCCAAGACATTGTTACTCCATGCCCGGCAGCTGTTTGATTTTGCGGACACGCATCGGGGTATTGGGAGCAAGGATTTTTACGGGTCCACTGGCTACAAGGACGAGTTGGCGTGGGCTGCGGCATGGCTGTTCAAGGCGACAGGAGAGGCGAATTACCTCCAGAAAGCCGAGGTGATGTTTGATGCTTGCTGTGGTGGGCGCGCGGGCACGACCAAGACGGACTACGACTGGGGGGATAAGGGAGCTGGGGTGCAGCTACTCCTCTTCCACATCACCAATTCTCAGAAATACAAGGTAGGAATCACGGAGTACCTCCAGACGTGGCTTAAGAAGCCCAAAACCCCCAAGGGCCTGACCTTCTACTCGCCGTGGGGGAGCAACCGATACACGGCCAACACGGCGTTTATTGCCTTAATGGCCGCTTCGTACGGTCTCGGCCCCGAGGGTTTGTACGTCAGGTGGGCACAGAAGGAGATCGATTACATTTTGACGGCGGGCGGGAAGGTAAATCAGAAGAGTGGGCGCCCGGAGTACTCGTATGTGATTGGTTTTGGGTACGTCCTGGGAGGAGCGAGGGAGGGAGGGACGGAGGGACAGAGGTACAGGTCTTCACCTAGAAATTAGGTTACCTACCCACACGTTTCTCACCCTTTCTCCTCTTCTTCCTTCATCCCGGACACTAGCGAGGACTTTCCCCGCGCGCCCCACCATCGTTCCTCGTCCTGTGACGGGGGCCACTGTGAATGTTCGACGAAACCACATCCCCATATGTTGTACGGCGCTTTGGTGGGTGGCCCTGGGGAGAAGGACGACTTCGTGGATGACTGCTCCGATTATCAGAAGAATGTACGTCGTGAGGAAGGGGAGGGGGAGCAAGAAAAAGAGGGGGCAGAGATCGAGGAGGAAGGGAGAATGGAGTGCTGACTTGCTGACTTGTCCTTTTCTCCTTTTTTTCCCTTTCCACATACGAACACTCACAGGAAGGTAAAGATGGTGGCAGAAAGCGAGGAAAAATGGCGGCAGGACTGAATCGCAGGGAGGGGAGAAGGGGGGGAAGGGGAGGGAATAAATGAACGGAGGGAAATCAGGTTTTCCTCTGAGTCTGTGTGCCCCTATGAAGTAACTCGATGGTAGATCTCTACTACCATTGCGGGAATCATTAACCCTCTTCCTCTCTTATTTCCCCACAGTCGCTCTGGACTACAATGCGGCCTTCACGGGGGCGTGTGCGGCGTTGCGGCACCGTTATCTCACAGGGCAGATGCCCGCCTGATGAGAATGTTGAGAAGGAGGAGGAGAAGAAATCAGGGAAGAGAAAATCGCGGAAAAGAGATGAGGAGGAGGTGAAGGAGGAAATGCAAAGAAACGTTTGTAGGTGGAAAAATGAAGAAAGAGCCCATGGAGGAGGAGAAGGATAAATAAATGAAGGCTGTAAAATTTAAAAAGTGCGAGAATAAGAGTACGGCACTGTATGTATCTATCAAGGTGGATCTCCACGGCTTACGTGTATGGCTACGTGTGCATGTGCGTCTTTGTGACACACTGGGAAGGAGCGTGGGAGAGTAGCAAGATTGAGAGCATTGGCCGACAGTCGATGACGGAAGGGAGGGTCTCCTTCTCCGCAATGCCAAAAGAGGAAGGGAGGGAGGGAGTCAGTGGTGCCCTTATCTTTTCTCCCCCTCCGCTTCCATGCATGAGTGCACTTTTCGAATTAATTTGTTCATTTATTCACCAATTTATTCAAATGAGAGAGCAAGCTTCACAGTGGGTCTGTGGAGGCGCATACATCAACAACAATGCCGAATGATGGTCAGAGCTTGATCCAAAAGGAACGGCAGAAAGGGAAAAAAACTGATAAATTTGCTATAAAAAGAATCTCAGCGTTCCCTGTCTCCTGCTCTCCTCTGCGTGGCTGTGGGGGAGCAGCAGCAGCAGCCCTGCTATTTTACCGATCAACTTTCATTCATTTTTTTGTGTGTGACTGGTGATATATGTACACTCCCTGCACCTCTCCCTCCTTCACGACGAACCCCCTTGCATCACACCCAGCCACGCTTCCGTCTTGGCCGTCAAGGCCTCGAGGGCTTCCTCCAAATTCTTTCCTCCTCCTCCTCCTCCTCCTCCTCCTCCCCTAACCCCAGGTTTGTAAGAGGACAAAGCAGCTGTCACGTCCAGCACCGCCTGCAACGCTGCCGACTCCGCCTCCTTCCATCGATGCTGCTGTTGCTGGCCTTCATCCGCATCCCCTTCTTCGCTCCCCCCCTCCCCTATTTCCTCCTCCTCCTCCTCAGCAAATAAAGTCTTCTCCTTCTTCCCTGACCTGCTTCCCTGCCTCCCTCCTCCCGCCGCCCCCAGCTCCAACTGCAGCTGCCGCAAGTGCTGCTGATGCCTCTCTTCTTCCTTCCATCTCTGCATTGCCCCTATCGAATTCCCTACCGTCTTGGCCAATTTCATCATGGCTCCCTGCCAGGTAACCATCACTTTATCCCTTTCCGCGACCGCCTGTCTCGCCCTCATGAGCTCACTCTTCACATGCCATGCCCCGTCCTCATATGCCCTCAATGTCAGTAGCTTTGGCGCCGGGACTGAGTAAAAAATAACGGTCAAGACGTTTCTTAACGACACGCGAAAAGTATCAGCCCACGAAGGGGAGAAGAAGACATGAAATTGCGGGTCTCGGGCGGGGTCGGGAAGATGGGGGAGAACGAACCACTGTCGCCAGGCCGCGTCAGTTTCGGCTTGGAGCTGGTGAGGAACGGAAAGGTGCGAAGAAGGGGAAGAGGAAGAGGAGGAGGAAGGGAATGAGGAGGATGCTGGGAGGGTGTACTTGGCGAGGAAATCGATTGCCTTGTCCCGACGGTCGGATTTGATGGCGTACACGACGTAGTACCGCAGAAGGGCGATCTTCATTTTGTGCATCTCCTTTGCGTGGTACACGTCCAAATGACTAAACAATCGCCTGTCCAGGAAACTCCACAGGCTTAACAAACCCTGAATGTCATAGGTCCGGACAAGCGAGTCAATGTGAACCAATAATCGATCCACATCGAAAGCCTTGAGCCTGTCGTCCCTTCTGTCCTCCTCAAACGTGGCAATGGTCTTAGTGAAGCCCCTAAATAGTAAGTACTCAATGATGTCCTCATCAAGGCGAGAGAGCTCCTCCTCCGTATGCGCCGTGGGGCTGCCGCTGCTGCCACCGCCGCTGCTGGGATGCACTGAAGCACCGGGTTGCTGCGCACTGACGCTGGTGAGACCGCCGCTACTCGTGCTTGTCGTGCTTGCCATTATCTTTGGCTTGTGATTGTAGTAGCGTTAAATGGTCAGGCTGCCGATGCTGTTGGTGTGTCTGCCGAGCCTCAGGCTATTTATTGAACGGGACCGCCGCGAAGAGGCTTCTCCTGGCCTTGCTGCTTGTCTTGCTCTTACTGTTGTTTATGGTGCCAGTCTCTGTGGCAGTCGTTCTGTGGTATATATAGAGCTTGTGTTGTTAGAGAGTCGGCCGCTCAGTGCAGGCACCATGACGTCGGCTTGACGTCGTGTGCTCTTCGTCAACGCAAGCGTTTGGGCGAGGCCACCATCACAATTCCACAGCCACCGTACGCCACACATGCTCAATCCCACGCTGTGTACACCACAACCTTAACACGTGCTTAGTGTACCCTGCGCTCAATCTTTCTGTCGCACCCCACATCCTCAGGAGGCGGCGTGCGTGCTTGTTGCTGGCCTTCTCCTTCCTTGCCTGCGGCCGGCAACGACGCCGTCCATCAATCCTTCCTATTCTATACCACCACGCCGCCTTGTCCGAAGCGAGCCATGGATGCCGCCCTCCAACACGTCGAACATACTTGTGCCCTCCTCCAATCCGACCCCATGGGGGCCGGGCAAATTCTCCTCGCCCTCCGCAGCGACCCCGAGGCAGTCTCCATCGCTCGCCATGTCCTGGAGCACTCCACAATGCCCGCTGCCCACTTCCATGCCACTGGCATCCTCCAAGCCGCTTTACTCGGACGTTGGACAGAGTTGCCTCTGGATGAGCGGGCGGCGGCACGAAATTACCTGGCGACCTTGCTATTGACGCATGGCGATCGATATGCCTCCTTTGTGACCTCTCAGCTCTTGCAGACGTTTGCCGTGCTCTGGAAACGTGGCTGGGCCGAAGAGGGAGCGGAGGGCAAGACACGCTTCTTTCAGCAGGTCCAAGCTTTGACACAGCAAGCAAAACAAGGGCAGGACCATCACCACCAGCAAAATTGTAATGGAGGAGCAGCAGAGGGAGCAGGACAGGATGAAATTGTGTTGGCAAGCAAATTTATCCTGGCCTTAGTCGGGGAGTTTAGCACTGCCAAGTCAGCAGCGTTGGGTCTACCATTGGAATTTCATCGGCAGGCGCACAAGGCGTTCGAGACGTATGGACTCTTGCCGTGCTTGGAGCTGGGGATAGGGATGATGGCTGATGTAGTGGACGGGGTATTGGGTGTGACAACGCCTGCCGGTGGAGAGGGAGGAGCAGCAGCAGCAGCTATTGCGGGGGAAAGAGCAGAATTGATTCTGGGGAGGCTCGACGCCGTCGTCCAGCTGTGCGTGGAAATTCTGTCGTGGGACTTCGGAGGCTTTGATCCTCTGCACGAGCCTTCCTCCACTGCGCCCTCCTTCATCTCGCCCCCCATCACCTGGCGTCCCTTCCTCCTCAAGCTAGAGCTTTTCGAAGCCTTAATCGAAGTCTACATTCGCATCCGTTCCTTCCGCATTTCTGGTGTCCACCAACGCGAGCAAGAAGCAAGGACCCATGCACTAAGGCAGCTTCTCACCCAGCTCGCTTCTTTGCAGGGTCCGATTTTCCCCAACGGGCAAGAACGGGGGCTGTACGCAGCTTTCTTGGTCAGGGCAGGCGTAGAATTGCTCTCGCAAAGTATGGAGGGCGCCATGGCTGCCGTGGGTGGAGTGTCAGCAGCGGGGAGAGCGGAGGAGATGGAGAAGTTCGGGCCAGAGATTGTGGCCCTGGCTTCCTTTTTGCAGGTGTGTGTGAGCAATTTCCGCTTGCCTGTGTTGGCGACTTTTTCTTTTTTCCCCGACTTCTGTCGACGGTTGAGTGAGGTCGCGTGTCGGTTACTGAGTGTAACGGCTGGGATGGCGTTGGAGTTCAGAGGGGCGGATGGCGATTGGACGGAAGTGTGTGAAGAGGGGTGGGCTATGGAGGCGTTTGAGGTGCTGTTGGAGACATGGGGTGTGATGGTAGGGGAGCCAGGGTTGGATCTGTTGGGGGGAGGGGGAGGAGACAACAGCCCGCCGTTGGGGCCGGTGGGGGTGGGCGGGGGGGAGGGAGGGGGGAAGTTGGATGGGAGTTATGGTAAGGGAGGGAGGGAGTATGATGTGGTGGCTACAAGGAGGGTGATTGTGGAGGCGGCGACACCCATGTACCAGGCCTATCAAACGTGCCGTGTGACCTTGTCGCGGGTCGAAGCAGCACGATCTGTGGCGGTGGAAGAGGACGAGGACGAGGTGGCTATAGCGGAAATGGGCACCCAGGAGCAGGTGACTGGTGTGGCGGCCATAGGTCGCTTGGCACCGGCCACGGCCTTGGCGTTTTTGAAGCATCTGTTGCTCGATCCCCCGGGGGAGGGAGGGACGGAGGGAGGGGGGAAAGGCGGGTGTTTCCCGCGGTTGCATTTGCTGTTGACTGCGGGAGGAGGAGAAGAAGTCGGGAGCGGGGAAGGGATGGATCGGAGTTCAACGGGCGTGGCGGCCTTGATGGAGGAAGTGCGGGTGCTGGTGCAAGGACTCGGCTTTTTAATTGCCGACGATTTCTCCGGGGAACAGCCCGCTATCCCCGAATCCATTCACCGTCTTTGCTTCCAAAGCTCCTCCTACTCTTCGCCTCCCTTACTCGCATCCTCTTCCCTGTCCTCCTCCTCCACATCCTCCCTGTCCTTCTCCTCCTCCCCTTCTCCCGAGAGCACCTCGGCCCTCCTCCTAGAAACCTGCGGACAGGTCCACCTCCTTGCCACTTTCCTCCTTCAACGCGTCATCCACGACCCGAACGACCCCATTCTCTCCCCCTATCTCACCGAAGCGGTGCTCTGGTTCTTGACCCGCTGGGCACGAACGTACGTCCTGCCTGACACCCGTCTCTATAGGAATGGCATATTAGCTCCGTCCCTCCTCCAAGCGTTCGGGGGGGAGGCAGGGCAGCAACAAGTCGACGGATTGTTGAGGCTCGCCTGGGGGTTTCTGACGCACTGGCACTCGGAGAGTGACGTGGCGGAGGCAGCTATAGGACTGCTCCGAGCGGTGCTTCTGGTAGGGGGGGGGGCGTCAGGACCCGCGGCCTTGAGGTGCGACACGTGGAAGGTAATCTTGGCAGCGATGGAGGCGGAGGGCGCAATGTTATTGCAGCAGCAATCGCAGCAGCAGCAGCAGCATCAGGATGGTCACGGTTACGGTCATGGACAACTGCACCAGCAGCAGCAGCAGCACCCTCCTCACATACCTCCGGAGCTGGGCTATATCCGTTTAAGACCTAATGTGCGTGGAGAGCTCCTGGAGGTGATTGTCGGTGGGGTCCTCTCCCATGAAAACGACCCGGAGGCACCTCGAGCACTCATGCAAGTGGCGAACCCCCTCGAAACTCGGCTCCAACACCTTCTTCTGAAGCTCTCCTCCGCTGCTGCCACTGCTTCCATGAAAGGAAACGCCACCGCAGCAACCGCAGCGGCAAGGGCGCGCGCAGCACTCGCACAGGAGGTTGGGGAGGTGGCTGGCCTCTACGCAGGTTTGGCCAAGGCGGTGGATCATTCGGGGCAGGCCCTCCTTGCGTGTTTGGTAACCCGTGCGTTGGAGCCGTTGGTGGGCGCGGCCACTCAGTGTGGCCCGTATCCGGAGACGATGCACGCCGTGCTTGAATTCTTGAGAAATTACGCCGAAGTCCATATTTCCAGTTTAGGTGCCGAGGCCACCATGGCGTTGCTGACAGCAGCGGGTCAAGCGCTCAAAGCCTACGCAGCCCACAATTTGGGGAGGACTAGGAAAGACGCCAATTCGAAGGAGGAGGCGGTGGCGGACATGTTGTGTGTATTGGAGCTTTTATCGTATCTGGCAACGAAGGACTTTATTGATTTCTCGGCCGAACACGAGGGGAAAGTGGCGGCAGATGCAGTGGCGGATGTGGTATTTTTTGGGCTGGAGCGGATGATTCCGTTAATGACGGAAGAATACCTGGACTTCCCTCCTTTGGGAAAGCAGTATTTCACCCTGGTAAACTCGATGGTGTCAACATACACGGGACGGGTGGCTTTGTTGCCGCATCCGCTGTTCATGCAGTTGGTGCAGAGCGTCATGTTCGGGGTGCAACGACCCGATAGTGAGATTGCTCGGGATTCGTTGCGGGCATTGGCGGGGTTGGCCTCATTCCATGCTAAAGCATGCCAGGAAGCTCAGAATGGAGGGGGCGGAAGGGCAGGCTTGGGTGTGCATGTGGCGGCCCATCCAGGTTTGTTGTCGGATTGTATGCACAAGCTGCTGCATATGGTGGTGTACGAGGGGAGCATTTGGGATAGGCTGGACGCGGCCTCGAGTGCTCTCCTGGCTTTGGTCCTGTGTGATCGTGACGCATTCTTACGGATGGTTCATGGAATTTTGGAGCAGCAGCCACCAGGTGTCAAGGGCAGGCTGCGGCACGAATTCGAAGAAATGGTCAAAGCGATCCCCCCTCCGCAGGTGCCACCCGCCGGTGGAGGAGGAAAGGGGCGAGGGATGATAACGGACCGACAGACAAAACTGGCTTTTCGGGACCGTCTAAAAGAGTTTGCCAAGCGGGTGCGGCCGTTTATGCAGATGCGGTGAAGGGAGGGAGGGAGAGAAGAGGGGTGGAGGAGAAAGGGTAGGAAACAAATGCACAAAGAAAATAGCATTATGTTTCCCGTTTGAATTCGACGATAAGTCTTGGATTTGTTTGCTGTGTACCTATGAGGGTGTGTGCATGCGCATGCGCATTGCTTGTCTTCCTACTTTTAATTTGATTGTGTCCTTTGGCTTTCGAAATTTCCACTTTTTTACTCTCTCGTTTCCATACTTCTCTCCATTTCTTTCTCCTCCTCTCCCGCCACATTCGCATGCCCCCCCGCTGCCCCCCGCGCCCTGCACAGGTTATGACGCATGGCTAGGTATCTCTTCTGATCGCGGGCCGACACCGAAGGAGACACCTTTCCAAACGCCGCCTCAAAATGCCTCCGTCCAACCATCAATTTCCTCCCCTCCTTCCTTCCTTTCTCCCTCCCCTCTCTCAGCACTTCGATCCCCGCCTCATGCACCAACGCGGCCATGTCTGCCCCACTGTACCCCTCCGCCCTTCCGTCTCTCCCCACCTCGTCCAAGTCCACCTCCTTCCTATCAATAGCCACACCCCTGCAAACAGCTTGCAGGATCGACGCCCTATCTTCCGGACCCGGTAACGGCACATACAACAATTTATCCAACCTCCCTGGTCTCAGCATGGCCGGGTCAATGAGCTCCGGTCGATTCGTCGCCGCAATCACAAACACATGCCTCCGTCCCTCCAAGCCGTCCATTTCCGTCAACAGCTGATTCACCACCCGCTCACTCACCCCACTCCCCCCCCCTCCTTCCCCTCCTCCTCCCATCCCCCTTTTCGGACACAATGCATCCAGTTCGTCAAAGAATATGATACAGGGCGCCGAAGCCCGCGCCCGCGTGAATACCTGCCGGACAGCCCTCTCGCTCTCCCCTACGTATTTATCCAACAATTCCGGCCCCTTGATGGAGATAAAATTGGCATTACTCTCGTTTGCGATGGCTTTGGCCAAGAGAGTTTTACCACATCCGGGTGGGCCGAATAACAAGACGCCTGCAGGGACGGATAAGCCTAAAGCGAGGAAGTCCTCCGGGTGGGATATTGGCTCGATGATGGACATTGCAAGCTCCTCACGCACGGAGGAGAGGGCCCCGATGTCTTTCCAGCTGACATTGGGCACGGATGCAAAGCCCTCACGTTTGGAGGAGGGTTGAACCTTTTGGACGGCGGAAAGGAAGTCGGCCATGGTGATGGAGAGGGAGGCGAGGAGGTGGGGGGGGAGGGGAGCGGGGAAGGAGAGGGAAGGGGTCTGGGGTTGGGAGGGCGAGGAGGACGAGAAAGTAGGAGGGGGAGGAGGGACGAGATGTTGATGTTCTGCTCCTGCCGTTGCTTGCGGGGCGTCTTCTTGTGTAGTTGATCCTTGCCGCTCCTCGGTTCCACCTTCCTCCATAGGCGTGACAAGTGCAGCAGCGGCAGAAGCAGCAACGGTAGATGTAATGCTCGTGGCAGCGAGCGCGGCCGAAACAGCCTCTTCCACAGGAAGCGTCCTAATGCCCTCTGTTGCCTCCTTCCCTCCTTTTCCCCTCCCCAAAAATGCAAAGATTCGATTGATTGCCAACACGGCCGCCTCCTTTGTCAGGCTCGCCAAATCCGCCCCCACATACCCGGGGGTAATTCGCGCAATTTCCTCCAAGTCAAAGTCCCCACTCAGTTTCATCTTGCCGGTCATCACCTCCAGGATTCTCTTCCTCGCACCCTGATCAGGCACGCCCAAGGATATTTCCCGGTCAAAACGCCCGGCACGACGTAAGGCCGCGTCGAGGGCATCCGGTCTATTTGTTGCCCCGATTACCAACACAGGCTTGCCCCCCGTATTCTCCAAAGACAGCGCATCTAGGCACGTCAAAAGCTGTGCAACAATCCGTCGCTCCATCCCTCTCGAAGCCGTCTCCCGTTTCGGTGTGATGGCGTCAACCTCATCAATAAACACGATCGCCGGAGCCGCGCCCCTCGCTGTTGCAAACAGCTCACGAACTTTTTGCTCCGATTCCCCGCTCATGCCACTCACTACCTCGGGCGCAGATACCTTCAAAAATGCCACCCCCAGCTCCCCCGCGACGGCGTTGGCTAGGAGGGTCTTCCCACACCCGGGCGGGCCGTGGAGGAGGATGCCTCGGGGGGGTTCGACACCAAGGTGGGCGTAGACCTCCGGGTAGGTGAGGGGGTACTCGATCAGCTCCCTGACGTCTTGCAGCACGCCGTCGATCCCTGCCAGGTCCGCGAACCGTGCTGAGGGTCGCTCCACAAGGACGGAAAGGGAGGAAGAGGAGGAAGAGGGGTCGTCGTCGTCGTGGGAGGGGGGTGGAGGATTGGTGGAGGAGGAAGGGTGGGAAGAGGAGGAGGTAGAGGAAGCTCGGCGGCGTTTTTGTTTTTTCCTGAGGAGCTTGCTGTTGCCGTTGGTGTGTCTGTTCTGGTGGTGGTGATGTTGCTGCTGCTGTTGCTCATTTTGCTCATGTTGTTGCTG
Source organism: Nannochloropsis oceanica (assembly GCA_004519485.1). Taxonomy (NCBI): domain Eukaryota; class Eustigmatophyceae; order Eustigmatales; family Monodopsidaceae; genus Nannochloropsis; species Nannochloropsis oceanica. The sequence goes on from CP038117.1 coordinate 1,281,899, forward strand.
CTGCAGCGGTTGCGTGCCGTCAATCATCACTGCTGCTGTTGTTGCTGTTGCTGCTGCTGCTGCCGTCGTGGTAGTGATGGCCTTGCGATAGGCGCTGCTCAAGGTGTTGTTCAGCATATTGAACCCTCCTCCTCCCTCTCCTCCTCCCGCATCTCCACCTGTCCCCAAGCGTCGCTCCCGTTCCTGCGCCTCACGTTCGTACTCTGCATCCGAATCCATCGCTTCATCTCCTCCCGTCCAGCCGCCCCTCCCCCCTCTTTTTTCTTCATGCTCGTCCTCGACCTCGTCCACGTTTTTGTCCTCGTCGTACTCTCCATCTTTTTCCCGTTTATGCATATTTCCATTCTCCCTCCCTTGCTTACTTTCACCTCCTCCTGCTCGCCCTCCTCCGCGGTTTCTTTTCTTAGACGATAACCCTCCACCACACCCAGTACCAACTGCCGCAGCGGCATCTCCACTCCGCTCCAAGCACCAGCCTAGCGCCAGAGTCACTTGTTTCCGTAATGTGGCTTTTGGTTTGCGCCCGTACTCGCGATGATCTTGGACAAGACGCTCCATGATCATGTCTTCGGAGGGAGGGCGGCTGTTGGTTTGTTGGAAGGCAGGAAGGGAGGGAGGGAGGGAGGGAGGGAGCGTTTATCACCAAAAACATAGGCATGGGTAAGGATAATGGGATAACGGGGGAGGATGAAGAACGTTCCACTCTTTTGCGGGCGTTCAGTCACAACGCCACGCATTCATTGCTTGGTTTACCAAGCTGCGTGCTTCCTACATGCTTGAGAGGGAGTAGTTGAAAATTGACACGGACAACATACCTGCCCGTCCCGCGTTCCGATAATAGATTTTTGATGAAGTAAAGGAGCTTTGGGTCGGGTGCCATGATAGCTGGCTGGCACCTGTGTAGAGTGTTTGGTAGGAGCGTGAGTGGTAATTTAGATATCCAATGCTGCTCTGGGGTGGGGAGGTTTTCCAACCGCAGTTCTTGATCGAGGACTCCAGTCAATTCGACTCAGCTTGGTCTAGGGTAGGAAGATAAGTGAAAAAGCCGCTCAAGCCCCGAGATGGTTCAAATGCACTAAGACCTGAGCGCCCTGCCCATGGGAAGTGTGATGCTCTGCACGGTACTTTGCCGGCCTGCTTCGGGACGCGCCATAAAAAGCCTTCACGTGTCAAAACCTGCTCGCGACATAAATGAGAGGGTGGCGAGGCATCTTACAAGAATGCTTGTGATAGTTTCGACAAGGATTGTGTATAAGTTGCTGGAAGCATCGATTTATACGCAATTTTGCACCGGGCAATCCATGTGGGCCGTCAAACCGCCACAGTGTTCGTCGTCACCGTCCGACGCCCACAACTCCCAAACGCCGCCATCCTTTCAATAAAATAAATACGAAACGAGATTGTGCATGCACCGGAAATGTCTTCTCCAACTCTTCTCAGCTTTTACTTGTTTCTTTTCCTCCGTAACTAAATACACAATCACAAAAACAAAATGGTAATTTACGACATGACCCACTCCGTGTTATGCCTTCTTCTTCTTCTTCTTCCCGCCTTTTCTCCCGCCCGCGCCGCCTGTCGCAATAATAGGAGGGACATAAGCATCCCCAAATTCAGTCGTGCCCTTGGCACCCGTCAGCTCGGCCACCACCTCCCTCCACTCCGGCTGCCCCAACCCCCTCCGTATGATGCTCCCGTCCTTGCGCATCACAATGCCAATTCCCCGTTTCCGTGCATCTTCGTTCCCTTGCTTGAAGGCATCCGAAAACTCCTCCTCAATGTATGCATTCCATGTCGCCATCTCGGCAGGCTTGGCCACATATGCCTCCGCATCCAACAAGGCCTCCTTCATCCCCATTGCCTTCCCTCCCCCTGCTCCAAAGCCCTTCACCTCCCCTCCCGCACTCCCTGTCCCCTCCCCCTCCACCTCAAACGGCGCGATCATAACATTGTTCTTAGCAAAAAGCGTCTTGCCCACTCGAGCCCCAAAAAGTGCATCGGCCAACGCGGCTTTGGGCGCCGCAAGGACTATCAAATGCTGCCCGCCTTTCTCCCGCAGCTCTTTCACCGACGCCGTCCTCGTCTCATTCACGCCCACCTGAAATGTCAAGGGCAAGGCACTCAATGCTCGTTCTCGCGCTTGCTTCATGTCAAAGGTTAACCGAAACGGCTCTTTCGCCCGCAATTCCTGCATTTCCTTCTCCGACACCTTCTTAATGCGGTTCTCAAAGACCCAGGCAGCTGTGGCCGCCGCCAACACCCCGAAGTCAACACCGACGTTCACGATCGTTTGCGACAAGGGCAAGGCATCGGGACGGTGCTGCAGAGACTGGATTAGCTGCGTGACGGCGGTGTACCCGCCTAGACCCGCGCCCACGCCAAAGCCGCCGTAGATGAACATGCGAAGAGAGCGGAAGGGCGTGGTGGCCTCGCTCCGAAGCTTGTCGTACATGGTGGGGGACAAACCAGGGACGGGTGTGGTCTGGACTTCGTCTGCTGTAGCATCCGTACCATCTTTGCTGGCAATGTCGTCTGTTGCGCTTGTGGTGGCGGTGCTGGGTGAAGAGGAGGGAGGAGGTGGGGGAACGGTGTTGCTCAACTCAGACGGAGAGGGCTTTGGCGGCTTGGAGGACGACGACGCATGCAAGACAGTAGGAAAGGCAGAAGACGATGATGTGGCAGGTATTCTCTGGGCAGCCGGGAGGAAGAAGGCAGTGGCCAGCAGCGGAAGGAGGAGGACAAAGAGGAGGAGCACGCTGGGGAGAGGATGACGTCGATGTGATGGAGGGGTTGGCATCATGACTGACCTGTTAGTGTTAAGGATCGGAGCGGGCAGAAAATATAAGTCTGAAAGCCATGCTGTTGTGCTGCTTTCAATGAACGTGGAGGAGGAGGCTGCAGGTGAACACAAGGGAAAAGAGCTTCTGATTCAGCAGGAGGCTCCCTTCAAGCGACGGGGGAGGATGAGGATGGTGCGTGGCGTGGCATGGCCCATGTCTAGGACAGGACAACAAAACAAGAGCACGACGCCTTCATTCAGGAGTTTGGGCGGCACGAAACATGCCTGACCGCACGCACTACTGGTTCATAAGTAAAATAAGTGGTTCGATGTGGCTTTGGTGTGGTTGTTCGAGGTTAAATTGATATTTTTATTCTTTTCCTGTCCACGTTATTCCATTTCTCTTTGTGATTATACTATATTTCTACTTACAATCTCCACCTATATAATACACGTCCTATGTGCCTGTATGGACGCCCTACATGGCGCGTTGATTATTATTGTATTTCTACTTGCAATCTCCACCTATGTAATACACGTTCTATGTGCCTGTATGGACGCCCTACATGGCGCGTTGAAGCGCCGTCAATTTGTGTTGCACAACCGCAATCGTCGGTCGAGCCTCAGGCGCCGCTGCCCACATCTCTGTGAGCAGCTCTTCGAAGGCCCTTGGCAAAGGCACGGCAGCACTGCGTAACTCGGGGCGAACCAAACTGTCTTTTGTCCACACGGTCCACAACAAAACGGCCAGGGCGTATATGTCCCCGGCCGCTGTAGGCGCCTGGTCGGCTTGTTGTTCTGGAGGACGGTAGCCCTCGATCTCCTTTTCTTCCTCATCCAGGCACCTGCCTGCATCGTCATCGTCATCCCACGTGACAGCCAGCGCATTCCTCTCCGTCAGTCTCACAAAAGATGGAGGACCAAGTTTCAGCGTAAGTGTCTTTGCGTCCATCCACACGTTGCCGAGCCGCAAATTTCCGTGCCCAAGCCCCTGCGCATGCAAGCACACCAAGGCATCGATGAGCTGTCGCCCCACTAGACCCAGCAATGCAGCTCGCGCTTCCAGTGACTGCTGTTGTGGCTTCGTGCCACTCTGATTGCTGGTAATGTTGTTGCATGTGTCGGCCGAGCGCCTACTCAGTCGATCCGGCACGTCCCTCCCACCTCTGGTGGAAGAAGGGGGAGAGAACAACCATGCACGCAATGTCGTCCTTCCCTTGGGCCAGGCATCCCACACAATAGACAGCCTTCGTTTATCTCCTCGGCAGACCACACCCCGCAGCGTCAGCAGGTGTGGATTGGCGGGTAAGGCCTTCCATCGCCTAAGCTCGTCGTTGAGGGCAGGGGCAGCACTGCGAGGCACAGGGGTAAATATGGTCTGCACGATAACCGGTACTCCCGCCGAGCTCTGGTGCCGCAGCTGCTCTTCCTCCTCTCCCTCTTCTTCATTCTCATCGGCGCTGTGATTTCCTGTGGCGGGGACGACGATGATTCGATTGCTCCCGGTCTGGGCGATTGAGCTTGCTACTGCTACCACTGGCAAGGGAGGGGGCAGCGAACACCCGAAGCGGCCTCGAAAAAGAGCCTCATGGGCCTGAAGGCGGTAGGGGAGTGGATTAAGGCGAAAGTCGATGGCATGAAGGAGGAGAGTGTTGGAGGAGGACGACGAGGAGGAGGAGGAGGAGGAGGGGGACGACGACGACACGAGCAAGCGCATCAAGTCCGCATATCCGTCCGTCGTGAACGACAACCGCGAGCCAGCTGCTGTCACCCGAGCTCCATTTCTTCGTGTTTGTGTAAATACTGGTGCTGGTGGTGGGAGATTGGAGCTACTTGTTGTTTCTGCCGCTGCTGCTGCTGCTGCTGCCCTTACCTTACTGAGGGCCGTGGGTGTGGGTGGCCACCCCCCCGACACTCCCATGTAGTCAATCGCCGCGACGCCAAACGGATCGAATGCAGGAGAGGTGGGCGGTGATACGGTAATAGGAAGAGGAGATACTGCAGGAAACGTTGTGACGGGTGGGGGCGCTGAAGGAGGGGCGGAAGGAGAAGGCAAAGGAGATGTATGACTTTCCAAAGGCTGCCCAATCAAGGCCCCGTTCGAATCATAAGTGACGGGGCTGTGCACTCCAAGGCTACCACCAGCAGCGTTGTTGTCATCCTCGTCATAGTATAACGCGGCCACAGCCAGTGGTGGGGCCTGTAGGTTGTTGATGCCCCCCCCTCCCCCTCCCCCTCCTCCTCGTACTTGCTGCTGCCGCCTGCTCGACCGCCTGATGCTCAGGCAGCATATGAAGAAACAAGAGAGCGCAAGCAGAAGGCCCCCCACGCCAACGACCACAACAATGTGCGTTTTCTTGCTAGATTTGTCTATGTCTGCAGAAACCTCTTCTTTTTCCTCGTCCTTGTCCTGTGCGGGGACGACGTGCGGTGTGAAGGTAGGACCACGAGTAGGGGCACGGGAGGGGTGTGGAGAAAAAAGGGTTGTAGGTGACGCAGTCGTAGACGCAGAAACTTCGGTCACAGATGAAGGTGGTTCAGATTTGGTTGGTTCAGTAGCTGGAGCACTTGTCGTGCAGTCTGTCATTGTTTCGGGCTCGCACTGCACTCCCTCCTGTTGCGCCGCCTTGAATTCCTCGTCGTTGCACACGTTTCCGACCACTGCCTCCACACAACATCTGGGGTACTTGTTGACTCCGCTGCCATCACAGGCTAAGCGACAATTTTGCTGAGTGTAGGCGTCGTTGGCACGGCTGGAGCGAGGAAATTGGCAAAACCAGGCACCCATGGCGACCCCTTGCTGCTCACGACGTGGTAGAGACTGGTAGGCGGAGACGGGGGCTAGTGCGAGGAATAGGAACATGAGGAGGGGGAGCGGGAGAAGATATGGGACACAAAGTCGTCGCTGGCCTCTCCTCCTATTTCTTGCCCTTGCTCGTGGTGGTGCGGAGACCGTCTTCATTGCATGAGCCTATTGTTTGTGAGTGCTTGCGGCATTGGACGGCAATGAACCCATGCAAGCCTCTTTGCTACGTGAAGAGGAAATGCCGGCGTGCTATCTTTCAAAATCGTGGCCAAGCTAAGCTGGCAGCTAGGCAACGAGGAGGGAACCATGAGTGCAACGGCTCAACGTCGGTTTACAAGAGCGAGCGAAAGAGCGAGTCGTTGGAGTGTTTGCGAGAAGACGGATGTCATGATCATGTGCCAAGCACTCACATGTCGAAAAATGCACAAATGCCTAGACTAAGTATGAGACGGAGAAGGCGTCGGGCAATGTATATTTATGCCGAGGAAGAGCTCACTCTCAAATTGAACACCTCTTCCGACATACACTTCCACCACCCCCACTCACCTCCTTTGGCAGCAGATCCACGGGAAGTTGACATGCACGACGACCACCTCTCTGCCACCCACAGCACCTTTGACCCGGCATTGTTTGAAGAACTGGTGTATGCATGCGTTAATCGCGTCCCCCGGGGCCGCGTCACTACCTACGGTAAGTCGACAGCAAACCAGATTCTCTGCTTTTTTTGCTTAGCTGTCTTTCCTTACTATCCTCTTTTACTACACCGACTCCCAACGCAGGACACATTGCGCGCCTTTGTCACCATCCAAAGCATGCGCGGCATGTCGGAAAAGCCCTGCAGCGCCTGCCTTCAAATACTCATGTTCCGTGGCAGCGAATTATCAATGCGTCCTATTCCATTTCCTCGCGGGGGGACGGAGGCGCAGGCGCCCGTCTGCAAGCTGCTAGGTTGGAGGAAGAAGGAGTGGCCCTGACTCAGGATTCCATGGGCGTGTGGAAAGTTTCAGCGGGTGCTATGTGGAAGACAGGCCAGGCACAGTCACTAGAGGACCTCTTAAAGGAAGAAGGTGGAGGGGGCGAGGGAGAAGGAGGGTACGTGAAGAAGAGTAAGAACGGCAAGGAGCGAAAAAGGGTGAATAAGCAAGTTGTTGTGGATAGAGAGGGAGAAGGAGGGGAAGAGGGGGCACAATGACTCTCTGACTGTATAATCAAGAACTAGTTCGATTATTTTGATTTATAGATTTCCTTCATTTCTTTAAACTCTCTCGTGAAAGCTAACCAACGGTTCTCGGCTTCGCTCGCACTCAACTACAACCATATAAATTTTAATCATACATGTATCGAACAAATCATGCCCTCCGTGACCCCGATCTGCTTTTACGTGGCCGTCCACAAGCCCGTATTTTCACCAACATGTACATGTCACACAGCCCTCGTACTCGTGCCCTCATGCGACCGTTCCCAATCTGTTCGAGTCATAAATTTTTGCCCTGCCAGTATTCCAAAAGAATTTTCGAGTCGACCTCATTTCTCGTATCGCGCAACGTTGTCACAACTGCTCGTTGTCAATTTATCATGCAAGCTTTGTTCCCCTATCTCCCAGCCTCCCTTCCCTCACTTCCTCGATGCCTCCTTTCCAATCTTGCCTTGGTTGCTCAGCTCTTCCATCCCTTGGTCGTCTGGTTATCCCTGTACCAGATATAATCCCCGTAGATCGCGTTCCAATCCTGTGTTTCCTCCTCCTTCCCGTGCTCCTTTTTCCCGCCTGCCTCAACCGGCTTGCCCTGTGGCAACATGACCTTATCGTCCATTGCCTTAGGGAGACCAAATCGTTTGAGCGCTTGCATTCTCCGCTCCATTTCCGCCGATTTTCTCTCCTGATGCGCCTCATCGGGGTCTTGTGCGGGATTTTGGTGCACATCGGCAGTTAGGGAACGCGTATAGTAAGCAGGGAACGCCAGGAGGGTCAAGGGCCGTGTTGCGCTTGCGACGGCCACGTAGCGCCCAAGGACGAGAGCACCGACCATGCTCGGAATGCTCTGTTGAAGAGGGAACAGTAGTTGTGTGGCTGTGGATGTGTAAATGGGCAGGATTTGAATGGGACTTCAGCTTGATGACTGCATTTGTGACATAAGTGGAAGACACCGGAGTTGCTCGAAAAAACTCATGAAGGTCGAGGGTGGGGGCAAGCAAAGGAACCAATCATGGTATCGTAAAGGAGGTGATGAGTTATACGTAGGGTTTGAGGCAGATTCAGTGCTTTGTGCATAGGGACAAGCAGAGAAGGGAAAGGGGACAAGGTCCAGCTGTCGCGTGCGTCGTCATCTTCTTCGTTCTTTCGTTTCTCCTAATGAAAAATTTTTAGCTGATACTTGTAAGCGGTACGGAAGCGAAGACGGCTGCGTGTGAGAGGGCTAGAGGAGGAGCTCCGTTCTTACTATTGTTATCATACTTTTTCTCGTCGCTGATGTAATCGTTGATTTTTTATTATTGGCGGGCTGGAGGAGGGGCCCGGTTGTTTGAGGCGGAGGAGGAAGAAGAAGCGTGACGTGTGTTGGAGGAGGAGGAGGAGGAGGTCGTGAAGGGAGCGAGGGGGAATTTCTTTCTATCGGTGTGTGTGAGGCAATGCTGGCTGCTACGGCCGCTACTGCAGCTGCTGCTGTCTATTTATACGTGGAGCTTGGAGACGTGTTCGGAGGGAAGGGGGAGGAGGAGCTTCTGGTATATCGCAGCCGAACCTGCGCAATTGTCAGAGCCTTGACGATGCTTTCTTTAAGTGGCCAGCTCTCTGACTGGGAAAGTGTGGCAAGAGAAATGAGACTCGGCAACAGTCCTCCATCGAAAGGTGTCCGCCTGCGTGTGCCATGCGACGAAGTGAGATAGAAAGAGTGCGGCTAATGGCGCCCACACGAAATGCAAACAACATAAAATAAGTACAAGGCCACGACTGCAGAGAGTCTTTTTGGTCGTCCATCGCATATTTTATGTTGGTGGCCCGCAATTCTCCCAGCTTTTCGTTTCTCTTACTTATTCTTTTTCTGCCCTCCTGTCTTGAAGAGCTTACGTACGCACCAGCACCACGCTGTTATATCAACCCTGTAATGCTGAACTTGTTCTTATTTTTGTCATTCTTGCTTCTTCTTACCTACTCCCATCGCGAACGACGAACCGGTGCCGCCGCTGGCTGCTGCTGCTGCTGCTGCTGCTGCTGTTGCTGCTGTAAATACTGCTGCTGCAAAAGCATCTGCTGCTGCTGCTGCTGCTGCTGCACCGACATGGGCGGTGGCCCAGCAAGAGGACCTGAGCCTGATGCGTAAGAAGGGAGGCCAGGGGGAGGACCAGGAGGACGTTGAGCGTATGAGGGCAGTCCAGGAGGAGGGGGGGGAGGGGCCGCTCGAGGGGCGCTGGTGGGAGCTGAAGGGGGAGGGGGAGGAGGAGGAGCAGTGCGAGTGCGGGCAGGGGCGGAGGCGGAGGACGAGGAGGAGGAGAGGGTAACTGCCTCCCTAAAATGCTCTTTGAAGTAGTCGGACACCTCGTCGCAGGAACGGAACATCTTGTTGCGGTATTTCAGGCCTCTGGAAGGAGGGAGGGAGCGAGGGAGCGAGCGAAGGAGGGACGGAGGGAGGGAAGGGTAAGTAAGATGACTCCTACTCGGCGGTGGACCTACGGTTTCCTTGCACCCTCCTCCTCGCCCTCCCCCCCCCCATCTCCGTACCGCGGCGTGACATCGACCGGCTCTCCGAATATCTGGTGCTTGACGATATGGGCCATCTTGAAGGTGCCCTGCCGGCGCGGGTCGGGGTAGTAGAGGTAGAACACCTTGAGGGGGAGGGAAGAGAGGAAGGAGGGAGGGAGGGAGAGAGGGAGGGGAGGGGGTTCAGGGAAAGTGGAGGAGTACATGGAGGAGAGGAGAGAAAGGAGGAAGAGGGGGGGACAGGTAGGGGAGGAGGGAGGGAATGAGGGAGGGAGGGGGGGAGGGGCGCGGCAGACCTGGTTGGGCTGCTGCTTCTTCCATGCTCGAAGCTCGCTCTCCACCTGTTGATTGTGATCCGATGCAGCATGTGTCAGGGCGTGCCCTTCCCCCCCTCCTTCCCTCCCTCCCTCCCTCCCTCCCTCCCTCCCCTCTTACCTCCTCCTTGGGTTTCCGTCGGAACTTCCTGTGGGAGGCGACTGAGTCGACCAGGTCGTTCATGGGCTGGATGTATTGGGCCACGATCTGATCCAGCTCCTGTTGGTGAGGGAGGGAGGGAGGGAGGGAGGGAGGGTGGGAGTTAGGCAAGATATGGAAAGAAAGGCACTCGTGCTTTGGTGGAGGGAGGGAGGGAGGGAAGGAGGGAGGGAGGGAGGGAGGGAGGGAGGGAGGGGTGGCGCACCTGGTAAACTTTCCCTTGCACTGTCAATTTCTTCCCTACGGCATCGCCCGCCTCCTTCTCCTCCTCCTTGATCGGAATGTGCAGCACGGTGTCCTCCAGGAACAGCCAGGACAGGGAGAGGGCACCGGAGCCTGAGGGACGGAAGAGCCATTCGCCGACCTGGAGAGGGAGGGAGGGAGGGAGGAAGGGGAGGGGGATTGGACGAGGTGAGTCCAGTCCGTCAAAGACAGGTGGGAGGGTTGGAGGAAAGAGAGGGAGGGAGGGAGGGAAGGAAGGAGGGAGGGAGGGAGAGAAGGGAGGCGTACCTTGCCCTGCTCCTTGAGGTATTGCTCGGCTTGGATGTGGTTGATGGCTCGCCAGCGCTCGTCGTCGACCTTCCGCTGTCGACGCGACGTCCGGAGCTTCCCCTCCTTGGCAAGCCGGACCTGGAGGGGAGGGAGGGAGGGAGGGAGGGAGGGAGGGAGGGAGGGAGGGAGGGAGGGAGGGAGGGAGGGAGGGAGGGAGGGAGGGAGGGAGGGAGGGAGGGAGGGAGGGAGGGAATGAGGTTCTCTGACCAGACGCGGACACTTGAGAGGACGCGATCTCGATGGTGAATGGTGCTATCTCATGACCTCCCTCCCTCCCTCCCTCCCTCCCTCCCTCCCTCCCTCCCTCCCTCCCTCACCTTCTCCTCGATCTTCCGCCTCCTCTCCTCGTACTCCCTGAGTGCTTTTTCCTCGTCGAAATAGCGGTCCAAGGGAGGGAGGGCGGGAGGACGCGCCCACTCGCGGGAGGAAATGTCTTCAGGCAGACAGGAAAGACGAAGGGAGACGCGAGCCTTCTCGATCTGGGGAGGGAGGGAGGGAGGGAGAGAGGGAGGGAGGGAGGGAAGGAGGGAGGGAGGGAGGGAGGGAAGGAGGGAGGGAGGGAAGGAGGGAGGGAGGGAGGCGATGGTGAGCAATAAATTAATGAAGTTGCACCTCGTATTCCGCTGGGTCGTCCTTCCCTCCCTCCCTCCCTCCCTCCCTCCCCACCTCGGTCACCACCGCCTCGACTGGCGTGTCCACGGGCACCAAAGAGGGAAACTCCATGTCCCGCTGCATGCCGGGGTAGCGAGACCTGAGGGAGGGAGGGAGGGAGAACCGAGTGGACAGGGCATGAAAAAGACGGGCCACACAAGGCGAGGCGGAGGGAGGAAGGGAGGGAGGGAGGGAGGGAGGTACCGATGGAGGTAGCCCACAACGACGACTTGGTCGAGGCGGACGCGGGCGGCGTTGTCATCCACCTTAAAGACCCGGCCGGTCACCCGGAGGCCTGCGCGAAGGGTGGCGTCGGTCTCCCCGGAGAGAAGCTCGAAGAGCTTCTCTGGAAAAAGAGGGCGTGGAGAGGGGGGAGGGGGGGGAGGGGGGAGTGAGGGAGGACGGAGGGAGAAGGGCTTGACGGACGTGATAATGCCCTACAAGGGCTCGGGGTGGAGGGCCGCCTTCCCTCCCTCCCTCCCTCCCGTCCCTCCTCCCTCTCCCTCCCTCTCTCCCTCTTTCCTTACCGTCGCTCAAGCCCCGGAAAGGTGGCCGGGGGTCTCGAAAGGGAAATCGAAGCTCCTCCTTGATCTGATCCATCTGCTGGAAACGCTTTCCGTTGCCCGTGTTCTGCTCCACGGGGAAGGACGGAGGGACGGAGGGACGGAGGGACGGAGGGAGGGAGAAGTGAGGGGCAGGAAGACGAAGAAGGGAGAGAGGGACGGAGGGAGGGAGGGAGGGAGAGAGAGAGGGAAGGTGTACCTCGAGGTGGATGGCGAACTCTTCCAAGTTGAGGGAGGCCAGGTCATCCTGCACTTCAGTGGTGAGCAGGCGCTCTAAAGGCCGGCCGTGATCGGAGGGGGGGCACAAGGTGCTGAGGAGGCGGGAGAAGGAGTCCTGCGAAAAGGGAGGGACGGAGGGAGCGACGGAGGGAGGGAGGGGAAAGACTCGGAAGTGAGCATGCAAGCTCGCGCGTGCTTGGAAGTCGTGTCCAGAAGCCCTTCCCTCCCTCCCTCTCTCCCTCCCTACCTGCATGACCATCTGCACGAGCTCGTTGCTCCCCATAGCAGCGTCTGCCAGCTCCATGGCATCCCGGCAGACCTTACCAACCCACTCGTGGGCCAGGTAGCACTCGGGATGGATGCGCGTGTTGTCCAGAAGGTTCACCTGCGCATGGTAGGGAAGAGGGAGGGAGGGAGGGAGGGAGGGAGAGGAGCGTGTGAGTGCCACCTCCCACGGCTATCGTGGGGGGCAGTAATCAAGACGATATATACCCTCCCTCCCTCCCTCCCTCCCTCCCTCCTCACCTTCCTCTCCCCCCGCCCGCCCCTCCTGCCCTTCCTCTTCCTTCCCCCCCTCCTTCCCCCCTCCTCCTCGTCGTAGAGGTCCATTGCATCATCCTCCTCCAGCAGCCGACCGTCCTCCCCCAGCAAATGCGGCACTCGAATCCGGAGAAACCCCGCCGCGTTCTCGTACACCTGCAATGGAGGGAGGGAGGGAGGGAGGGAGGGAAGGGATAGGGGGCCATGTAAGAAAGATAATGGGTTTCCACAGGATAGGCGCAGCCCCTCCCTCCCTTCCCCCCTCCCTCCCTCCCTCCCTCCCTCCCTACCTTGGGAGTGAGGAGCTCCTCCTCGAGGAGCTGGGCGCGGGAGACAATGAGGCCTCCATGACTGTTGCGGACGGCGGCCCGTAGAGAGTTCGCCTGAGACAGTGGAGGAGGGGAGGGAGGGAGGAAAGAGGGAGGGAGGGAGGGAGGAAGGGGTGATTTAGGCATGTGCAAGTGTCTATAGATCGCACAGGGGAAAGGAAACCTTCCCTCCCCCCCCCCCCCTCCCACCCCTCCCTCCCTCCCTCCGTCTCTCCCTCCCGCTCCATCTTCCCAGACCCCATCTCAGGTACCTCCCTCCCTCCCTCCCTCCCTCCCTCCCTTCCTCCCTCACTACCTTCCTGAAGCCCATACCGGCCACGAAGGGCAGGAGGCCGGCCAGGTGGAGGGTGGAGACACTTTTATTCAAGTCCACGCCGACGTCGTTCACGGCATCGACCAAAACCTCCTCCCATCGACGGGAGAGCTCGTGGGGGTTGACTTGATCCTGCGGGAGGTTGGGGGGGAGGGAGGGGGGGAGGGAGGGGGGGAGGGAGGGGTGAGACCGGCGGTCCCTTTTTCTCCAGGAGGAGGGAAAGGAAGGAAGGAGGGTGGGAGGGAGGGAGGCTGGTAGATACCTGGAGCTCGTGCAGGGGAAGATAAGACAGCTGGTAGCCCGGGCCGCCGAAACGACCGCCCCGAGGGTCTTGGGCGGCGTAGATGAGGGTCACCATGGCCAGGGGGTCCTGGAGGAGGGAGGGAGGGAGGGAGGGAGGGAGGGAGGGAAAGGTGGATGGGTTGGAAGGGGGGGGGAAGAAGGCAAGGAGGGGGGCCTGCGAAGATTCCTGTGGCCCCGAAGAGGACTAGGCGG
>CP038117.1:1295410-1402304 GCA_004519485.1 Nannochloropsis oceanica
GCTGCCTCCTCTGAATCCTTCGCACCCGGCGCCGCCACGGCTATTTCCTTCTCGCTATCACTCATGCCGTCTTTCGCTCTGTGAGAAGGAACTACCGCACTCAAGCCGCTGCTGCTGTTGCTGCTGTCGCTGCTGTCGCTGCTGCCGCTGCTGCCACTGCTGCCGCTGCTGTGTAGTCTAGCCTTCCTCTTCCTCCGTTTCTGGTCCATGGAGGGTGGAGGGATAGTGGGGTGAGGTTGACTTGGGGGTGGATGACGATAATGGTGAAGGGATGGAGGCTGGACAAGCAAGGAGAAAATAGACCGAGGGGTGCAGGGACAGAAAAAGTCCATCTTCGAGTATTTCTTCTTGTCCATACACAGACGGCGTGGTGGTGCGGGTTGGGTAGAAAGAGTGGCAGCGGACATAGAGGGCAGAGACCAAAGAAGAAGACGACGCAGGTCGCTATCATCCAGGCAGGCCTTTGCAAAATAAAAATAGCCTTTGCTTATCCCCTTCAACCCACATGAGACAAAGCGACCACAACGTCGGCATAAAAACCCCACGTTCATATTACATATACATCATGGTTCTAGTGTGCATGGATGGTCGCTGGTTTGACGGCATCAAGGAGGCAAGCAAGGGTGCCCCTTGCATCTCCCCTCTCCTTGCTTCTCTCTCCAATGCCGTTTGGGAAGCTGCTGCTTCGCCTCATCAATCCTCTTCAAGGTTTTGCTATGACTAGTCCACCTTCTCTCTTCCTCCTGCTTTCATAACCCTAAACCACACCGATCACCATTCCAAGCATAGGAAGGGGTGGGCACGACGCCCTGGCAGTAGCCGCCAACACCTTTTTAATTATCCCCAGAAAAGTATCCTTCAGTTTGCCGTCAGCATCATATAGGGTAAAGCAGCAAGTTGTCATCTCAAACCCGTCCAAATAATGCATCGACCAGCACTCTACGCCATCTTCCTCGTCGGTAGTGTTCAGGCATTCCTTACTCCAACCCCTATCAGCCATCAACGCCGTCTTCCCGTCCCCTCCGCCCTCTATCCCGACCAGCCTCGCCGTCCCTCCCTCCTTTCCTCTTCCATCTCCTTGTACTCCTCCGCCTCTTCCACTTCTCAAGACCAACAACAACCACCATCGCCCCAAAGCCAATCATCGCCGCCGTTAATGAACTACGAGTCGGAAGAAGGGGGATGGGAGTATTTCGCTAGCGTCCCTCGAGCTTTGCCACATGGGCAAGTCCTGAGGGAGGACTGGCTGGAGGGCGGACCTGAAGAGCAGCAAGGGGGGGGGCATCAACGTCGGCGCCTGGAGTTATTGAACGCGACTGGAGCTAGCGTGGGATGTGTGGTGCTGGAGGAGGAGCGGGGGAAACGCTTGCACCTCGAAAGTTTGGAGGTGGTGGGGACAGAGGGAGGGAGCAAGGAGGGGGAAGACGCTATGCTGTCTTCCCGCCGGCTCCTCTTTTTGGGGGCTTTGGAACGATTTTTGAATAAAGGAGGACGAATCGGCAAGGTCACAGTGGCGGGAACAGGATTGGTGGGAGAGGAGGCACTGGCCCTCGGGTTCCAACCCACAACTCCTGCGCCCGAGGACCCCTCCATCTCCCCCATCCTCAATGGGGACCTCCAACAAACCCTCCCCCACCTCCGTGCCCTCTCCCTCACCCCCGGCGGATCTGCCTCCGCCTTGGTTCTCAACATACTCGGCCGTTTGGAGCACGATGCCCAAAACTTCAAGACGGCGGCCGACTTGTACACACAAGCCCTCACCCTACACCCCAACTCCTCCTCAATCTTCCAAAATCTGGGGGGGGCCTTCGCGTCCCAAGGAGAGCACCAACTGGCGTTTGCCTCCTTCCAACGTGCCATTGACTTAAACGTTAACGACCGTTACACGTATTTCAAACTGGGTATCATGTACGAGCAGCTGGCGACGGGTAAATTCAAAGAGGCGGCGGAACATGCCTTGAGTTGCTATGCGTTTTATGTGGATGGGAGGGAGGGAGGGAGGGACACCGACGCCTTGACCATCTACGGAAATCTCCTGTTGACGCGCTTGTGTCCCGAGGAGGCTGTGGCGGTGTACAAGCGGGCGTTGGCGCTGGAGGAGGGGCTGTGGAATGTGTGGTTTAATTTGGCGAATGCCTACCTGAAGCTGGGGCTGAAGGCGGAGGTAGGGGGGGAGGGAGGGAGGGATGGAGGGAAGGAGGGGCGTTTAATTGTCTTAAATTATCTAATTCCTCTCGTCTTCCTCCTCTTATTCTCCTTTGTCGACGCCACCCTTGGATCCCTACCTTCCCTCTTTCCCTCATTCCTTCTCTCCCCCCCTCCCTCATTCCCTTAGGCCATCGCCGCCCTCCAGCGCACCTTGGCTCTTAATCCCAAGGTGACCGCCGCGAGGCACCTCCTCCTCTCCATCTCCGGGGGGGGGGGCAGGGGAGAGGAAGGGGGAGAGGGAGGGGTGCAGGTACCCACGGATACAGACCCGGCCTATGTAGTGGAGCTGTTTGACTACTACGCCCCTACCTATGACCAGCACATGAAGGAAGGGTGAGCGATGCGATCCCTGCCTCTTTTTCTCCCTTCCCCCCTCCTTTCTTCCCTCCGTAAGGCTGTCTTCGTCTCCTCCTTGCATGTTGTAAACTGTGTCTCTAACCCTCCCTCCCTCCCTCCCTCCCTCTCTCCCTCCAGACTCCTCTACACCGCCCCTCGCATCCTCCGACAAGAAGTGCGGAAGGTACTGAACCACACCCTCTTCTCTGAAGGAGCGCTGGGGCCAGTCACAGCGGAAGGGAGCAACGAAGCTCTCACACGCGCGCTCAATAAAAGCATGCGAATCCTTGACCTGGGCTGTGGCACGGTACATCCCTTGTTTTCCTCCCTCCCTCCCTCCCTCCCTCTCTCCCTCCTTCGCTTTCCTTTATCTGCGTTCTTGGCCATGGCAGGATACCTTCGCTCAACCTCCCTCCCTCCCTCCCTCCCTGCCTCCCTGCCTCCCTCAGGGCCTGTGCGGCGCGTGGTTCACCGATTACTCTACCCGGATGGTGGGGGTCGACCTCTCCCCCAAGATGCTAGCCCAGGCCCAGAAGAAGCTTGTCTACGACGAGCTCTACGACCGCGACTTGCGCGAGTGGGTCAAGGAAGAGGCTACCAAGAGGTACCTACGTCTTGCCCCCCTTCCCTCCCTCCCTCGGTTGTGGTGCTGGTTTGTCTTGTGGTTGTACAGATCGGATCGGGCCGTGGGACTCGTTCCAGGTCACCAGGTGGAGGAGCCGAGAAACACCCTTCACTCACACACTCACAAATACACAAATGCATTGGTCATGTACAAATATGTTTATGTATCGCAAAAACACCAATACGTATATCATATTTAAAAAAATGTATATACAAGTACACATACATACAAGTACACATATACACATATATATACATATATATACATATATATACATATATATATATATATGTATGTATGCTTACATATAAACATATGCACACATTATTATAAACATGCGTATACACAGCCCCGCCCCTACGTACGACATAATCGTCTCCGCGGACGTCCTGCAATACCTGGGCTCGCTCGAGGAGGTCTTCCTGTCCACTTCCCTCCTCCTCGAACCTCGCCGCGGTTTGTTCGCCTTTACTCTGGAGGAGCTGCAGGCTGATTATGGGCAGGCAGCGAGGGACGGAGGGAGGGCGGCCCGTGGATTCACGCTTGGAGAGACAGGTGGGTGGGTATGGTTGTGGGTGAATGTGGATGTGGATGGATAGGGGTAGATTTGGGTGGGTGTGGGTGAATGTGGATGTGAATATTAGATGGATATTGATGTGGGTGGGTGTAAGTGTGGGTTGATGTGGGTGTGGGTGGTGCATGGGTGGGTGTGGATGTGAATATTAGATGGATATTGATGCGGGTGGATGTGGGTGTGGATGCGGGGATGGGTAGGTCGGCTGGTGGATCTACACAAGTTTCCAGGTTTTCGGGTCCATGGGTTCACTCCATACTTGCCTGTCTCTCTGTCTCCTTCATTTTCCTCTGACAGTGTGGCCCTCCCATTGATTTGGGATGGACATATATTCATCGCTCCCTCCCTCCATTCCTCCTTCCCTCCTTCCCTCCTCCCTCCCTCCCTCCCTCCCTCCTCCAGGTCGGTTCCTCCACACGAGGGCCTACGTGGAGCGAGCCTTGGCTCATGCCGGGTTGGCGGTAGAAACGGCTATCAGTTACTCCCCGCGCGTGGAGAGGGGGGAACCTGTCCCGGGGTTTCTGTACGTCGTGAGACGGAAAAGGGACGGGTTGGTTTGAACGAGAGAGGGGCAGGGGAGGGAGGGAGGGAGGGGGGGAGGAAAATTTTCAGTTAAGTTAACGAAAGAATAATTAAGTAGTTTGCTTTACTCGTGTGGATATGGGTCGTTGACATGTGTTGTGCTTTAAGAGAAACGAGGATGAAGGAGGGAGGAAGGGAGGGACGGGAGCAGGACGCGAGGATTTGACCGTCGTGCACTTTTCCTTCTTTGTGTATGGTATATTAATTCTCGATTATATTATATTTGCATGTGTTGTGTAGTAATTCTCCATTATATTATATGCGCATGTGTTGTGTGTTGTTCATCAATTCTTTGGGTGCTGGTTATGGGAGTTGGCATGCCATGCACAGAGGGAGGGGGGAGCAGTATTATGACGGGGATAGACTGACAAGGCCTTCCCTCCCTCCTTCCCTCCTTCCCTCCTTCCCTCCCTCCCTCCAACCCTCCTCTTCTAATCGCCGGTGCTTTTTTAATGTCTGCATTGCTCTCTCTCTCTTTCTCTATCATTCTCTCTCTGTCTCTTATTAATTCCCTGATATTTTCGTACATCCTGCTTCTGCCTATGTCTACACCGAGTCCTCGCGCAATCTTCTTCAATCGTTTCCATTCATTGGCGCGCTCCCTCCCTCCCTTGCCTGCTCTTTTCACCCTCCCTCCCTCCTTCCCTCCCTCCCTCCCACCCACTCTCCCTCCCTTTCTTCCATCCTTTATATTTTCCTCAAAGAGGAGAAGCGAATATCTCCATTTACGAGAAAAAGGCACGTCTCTTTCACTCGTTGTGAGGGCTTTCCATCACGCCGTTCATGCTCTTCATATGAAGAATCTGGTAATCAATCACACCCTCCTTTTCCAAATCCATCTCCTCCTATGCCACCACCACCACCACCCCCTCCTCCTTCCCGTCCTCCTCTTCTATCTCTTTCCACGTTCTTAGACACCATCAATCTTTTTCCTGCGGATCATTCATCCACCCCTCCCTCCCGCCTCCTCCCGCAACAGCAGCTCCTCACGCGTGCAAACGCTCCATGAACGACCTTCCCTCCTTCCCTCCCTCCCCTCCGTCACGCAACACGTCCGCTGTGTGATGATGCCCGACACCTCCTCCTCCCCCTCCTCCTCCCCCCCTTCCTCCAACAAACCCACCTGCCCCATCCCTCCTTCCCTCCTTCCCTCCCTTCCTCAAAACCGTTACTCGGACGTTAACACCGGCGAGCTCGGTCATTCTGTGCAGCTGTCGTCGAATTTCCTCCTCCGAGGGCACGAGAGAACAGAGCTCGAAGTAGGTGGAGGCGTATGTGGAGGGGGCGATGAAGATCTGGGAAGGGAGGGAGGGAGGGAGGGAGGGAGGGAGGGAGGGAGGGAGGAAAGGAGGGAGGGAGGGAGGGAGGGAGGAAGGGAGGGAGGAGGGAGGGAGGGAGGAAGGGAGGGAGGGAGGGAGGGAGGGAGAAAGGGCTTACCTGATGGTCCAATTTCCTCAAGAACGCCCTCTCCATCTCATTCATGTCGTCCAAGGGAATGGGAGGTTCCCTCTCGTTGGCGCCTGTGACAGCTGCCCAGATTTGGGGGAAGTCCTGCAAAGGAGGGAGGGAGGGAGGGAGGGAGGGAGGGAGGATGTGAGGAGGAGAAGCGCGGTGAAAGCGGACAGTGGCATGCGGTTGGATTGAAGCCCCTGGATTTTCATGTTCCTTCTTCCCTGTCTTCTTGTCATTTCTCCTTCCCTCCCTTCCTCCCTCTTCACCTTATTCCGCAGGGCGCGATCGTCCCACGTTTTCTGCGCAATCATCAACGACGTCAGGAGGAGGCGGCGCCAGTTCGCTCGGTGGAGGGTCAGGTCTGGGAGGAGGAGGGAAGAGGGAAGAGGGAAGAGGAGGAGGAAGGGGAAGGAGGAAGGAAAGAGAGAGAGGAAGATTTTAGGATCCATCGGACAGTGGGGACGGCGTGGGAGAGGAGACAAGACACGAGAAGGGAGGGAGGGAGGAAGGGAGGAAGGGAGGGAGGGAGGGAGGAAGGGGGGGAGGGAGGGGCATCTGACCTGGGTTGTACTGGAAGAGGCGGACGAGGAGGATGAGGGCCATGATGTTGCACTCCGGCGTCCACTTACACAGGTGGTAAACGCGGTCCAAAAATTCGGCCACGTCCTCACAGCTCAAGTCCTATGGGGAGGGGGAGGATGAGGGAAATATAACAAACTACAAAATTCCACGATGCCTTCAGGTACGTGTCAACCCAACCCTCCCTCCCTCCCTCCCTCCCTCCCTTTCCCCTCCTACCTCCTCCCCCATCATCTCCTCAAACTCGTCCTCGCCATCGTCGAAATCCGCACTGCTACACACACTGCCTCCCATCCCTCCTCGTCCTCCCCATCCCCCCCACCCGTGGCCCCCACTCATCGTGCTGGAATTAGACGAGGCAAGACTACTCCCTATACTCGACCCCTCCCCTCCCCTCCCCCCGCTCCAGCTCCTCCTCCTCCTCCTTCCCTCCCTCGTCCCCGCCCCCGCCCTCGGCCGTGAGAAATCATAGTCCAGGCACCTCTCCCTGTAAGAGTCCTCCCTCATCATGTGCTCCAACAGGAAGCCAATTGCTTTAATGCACTGCATCACACTCGGCATGTCCAATGATGCCGAGCGATCATTCAGATTCGAGTGCGAATAAGACCGTCGCCTCATGCCGCCTCTTGAGATGTGGTGCTTGTGCCCTCCTCCCTTTCCCTTCTCCTCCTTCTCCTCTTCCCCCCGCTGCTGCTGCTGTTGGCGCTGCTGGAGCTGCTGGAGCTGGTAGGCGGTGCTGTCGTCATGGTATTGCTGTGGAGGCGCGAGAGAACGGTAGGAAGAGTAGTCGCGGCCTCCTCCCATGCTTTGCTGTTTGTCGTACTGCTGCTGCTGCTGTTGATGCTGCTGCTGCTGCTGCTGCTGCTGCTGCTGCTGCTGCTTCTCGTGCCAACGCTGCTGCTGTTGCTGCTGCTGCTGCCGCTGCCGCTGCTGCTTATAGTTATAGTCATCCTCCTCCTTCTGATACCGGTGTCGCTTCTCCTCCTCTGCTTCGTGCAGCTCTTGCGTTTGCTGCTGCTGCTGCTGCTGCTGTTGCTCCAGGTACTCGTGGTGGTGGCTCTGCTGCGCATTGTCCCCAACTCCTCCTCCATCCCCTTTCGAAACTCCTCCCGAACTGACCGGCCCACATTGCTGGAACGGCAACGGTGCGCAGCTCTCCATCCCACCTGGCCGCGCCGCCCCCCCTGCCCCTTCACCCATCCCTGCCACTCTCCCTCCTCCCCTATGTTGACTCAAAAAAGAATCTGCACAATAACCCATGCCCTCCTTCATGCCTCCCTCTCCTGGCCCACCCGAAAGGGAGGCGAACGACGAGGAGGACGCTGAGACCATGCTGCTGCTGCTGTTGCTGTTGCTGTTGCATCTAAATCCTCCCGAGTGTCCTGTTATTCGCTTGCTTTCCACATCCATCAACGACGACAGCAGCCCTTTCTCCACACCCCCTGGGTCCGACATCGGGTGAAATACCAACCGTGGTGGAACGTAGGGAAACTTCGTGTCGTCCTCCTCGTCCTCCATCCCCCCCTCCCTCCCTGCTATGGCCATCATGTCTGCATCATGCCTGTGCTGTGTGGGAGTAGTTGCTGTCGAAGTGGATGCCGTCCGCGCTTCCTCGTCGTCATTATCATCCTCTGTCTCGTAATGGTGCTGCTGCTTGTGGTTCTCCTCCATCTCCTCCAGGTGGTGGTCTTGGTGATAAGACCGCTCCCATCCCTGTTGCGGTCCCTGCTGATGGTGGCGCTGCAAATACTGTTGCTGCTGGTGCTGTTGCTGGCCGTGGTCCGAGGCCTGTTGGTGGCTTGCCTGATACAAAGAAGCTACATGTGCCTCATCTGCTGGTGCCTCTGTCACCTCCCCACGCCGTCCCCCCGCTCCTCCTCCTCCGCCAAAGCCCAGAGCCGACGCAGCTGCCGCGAACATGCTACCGCTCGTTGCCGGCGGGTGGCGTCGCGTGGCCTCGCACAATCTCTTGTCCGCCTGCGTCAACGACCTGGTAAAGTGGCAACGCAAGCAACGCGGAGTCAGCACGTAGCTTCGCTCTGCTCTGCGGTCGACGTCTGTGTTTTAGACACCGCGCAAATCCTTTCAAGCACTGTGATGACGCGATTAACGCCCTTTACCAGTGGGTGGCTGTAAGTAGGATAAGTGTGAGGGAAAAGTCAGCCACATGGCCACAAGAAACGTGGTGCAACGATGCATCAACTGCGGAGATATGAGGCAGCATCGCCTTTCTTACGAAAAGTCTCCTTAAAAGGTGCGCCATATGTTTCTTGCTTATGGCAAGTCCTCTCGAGATGCCAACTGAAATGCGCACATGACTTGCCCTTACTCGCCTCAGGGCAAACTAAGTGGCTGTCCCCTGTGAGATAATTGGTAATCGGCAATCGATCGGCCGATGCGACCGGATTTCTCGTGGCGATGTGGCCTGTCGCTCCTCTTCTTACTGAATCATGACGTATCACGGCGGCTTTTGTGCGTGCGCGAAGCCAATCCAAGAGCATTCGGTTATAGGTTCACTAAGGGTTGGTGGTGGATATGGTTTTGCAAGCGTGTTCGGCACCTTCGCCAGACAGGCAAGACTGTACCGTCGCACTGCCTCCAGGACACTATTTAATCGTGCAGCAAACTGGGGGAATCTGCCTGTTGGCGTGCCAAGTGGCACACCTTTGACGGGCATTTTAAGTCAACGAATGCAGTCAACGCCTGCTGTTCTTCTTTTATCCCCTGCGCGTCATAGTCACAAGTTTTTGTGTGTTGTAGCAAGCCAGCCAAGGGGTTACTGGATGTGTCTCGCACTCATTCTGTGCTTAATGGGCTCGAACCAGTGATAGTGGCGCCTCGTGTAAAGGATTGGTGGACAGGATGCACGAGAGCGGCGTTTCACTGCAGGTTTTTGAATAACAATAGTCCGCGTCCGAGGAGTCTTCCTATAAACCCTTTCTCCTTTTCCATAATAGCGGAATATGGAAAACAACAATAACAGTTAAAAAATGAGCAAAATATTTTTCGCAAGGACTTCTTAAAATGTTGTTGCATCTAATTGTAGTCTATATTCAGTTCCTCTTCGCCCCTCCTTCTCCCTCCCCTTCTCCTTCTCCTTCCTCCTCCCCCTTCCATGCCCAACAGCAAAAACGGGGTCTCCCCGAAAGGTCCCTACGCCATTCGATCAATCGCATCCCTCCTTTCACATTCCTCTTCATTTTCTCCTCCTCTTCCGCCGCAAACAAAGCCGGATGACTCGCATCTACCTCCATCCACACCCTCCCTCCCTCCATTCTTTTCAATAGTCGTGGGGCTTCGTTTAGGATTGCGCGAATGATGCGGGTCCCGTCCTTGTCCCCACCTGCCAACGCCCCACGGTCTTCCCAGGCCTTGACTTCGGGCTAAGAAAAGGAGGGAGGTTCGGCAGGGAAGAGGGAGGGAAAGTGAGGAGGTAAGAAGGAGTGGGATGGCGTCGAATTACCAGTTGCCTCTGCTAGCGTAGCCCCACGTCTCCCTCTCTCCCTCTCTCCACAGAATGAAGCTCAAACACGGGAAATCATGACTGAAACTAAGCCCAGTATAGCAATGTATAGACCCCTCGTCCTTACCTCCTAATTCTCCTCCCTCCCTCCCTCCCTTCCCTCCTCCCTCTCCCTTCCTACCTGTAAGCCATCCATGTCTTCCTCCGGAATGTACGGCGGGTTGGCCACTAAAAAATCAAACCTACCTCCCTCCCTCCCTCCCTCCCTCCCTCCCTCCCCTTCTCTTCCTCCTTCTCCTCCACCAGTGGCTGCAGCCAGAAGGCGAGATATCAACCCTCCCTCCCTCTCCTCCTCCTCCTCCTCCTCCTCCTCCCCAATCGCGCCTGCCACCACTTCATATACATGAGGAGGGAAGTTAAGTCGGGCCCCATTTTCTCTGGCAAGATACCCGGCCGTTGGATGAGGGTCAAGCGCGACGCATGAAAGCGCTCTGAGTGGGCAGGAGGGGAGGTAGGGTGGTGGAATGGCGATGTACTACACATATCCCGCCGATCCAACCGTCCCACCCTCCCTCCCTCCCTCCTTCCCTCCCTCCCTACCTTGCCGGTGCCTCCTCCCGAAAGGCATTCAACAAGGCCAAGCCAATCGCCCCCGTTCCACACCCGATATCCAGAAACCTCAGTGGTCGCCCCCCTCCCTCCCTCCCCCTCTCCCTCCCTCCCTCCCTCTTCTCCTCCTCCAACACCCACTCCACGAGCTCTTCCGTCTCAGGGCGAGGGATGAGGATGGGGGGGAGAACGAGAAGATGCACACGGTGAAAGTCCCAGCTGCCGACGAGATATTGCACTGGCTCCCGGCGTTGCCCTCGGCGGAGGAGCAGGGAGTGATAGGCAGCGAGGGTGGCTAAGAAAGGGGGAGGGAGGGAGGGAGGAAGGGAGGGAGGAAGGAAGGAAGGGGGTGAGGCAAACGTACGTAGTGGGAAATCCTGCGATCGCGGAAGGGAGGGAGAGGACTGCCGATGACGATGCAACGGCCATGCAACCTCTCGTCTCTTTCGCTACGTTTTCGTCTCCCTCCCTCCTTCCCTCCCTCCCTCCCTCCCCATGTCACCCCTCAATCCTATTGAAATACCTTCCGGAATCTCCATTTCCTCCCCCTTTTTTTTCCTCCCGTACTCAAAGAGGGCGGCGCGAGGGGTGGTGGCTGGGAGCTGTAGTGTGTGGATTAACAGGTACTCCGCCGAGAGCTCGGCGTCTGGCACCTGGTGAGAGAGGAGGAGGGACGAGGCCCATGCCAGCGTGGAGGGGATGGTCGCGGGGGAAGGGTAGGGGCTTGAGGAGGACGGGGAGGGGGAGGAAGAGGAGGTGCCTGCGCAACGGCAGAGGAGGAGCGGAGGTGGAGAAGACGAGGACAAAGAATGGCGACTGGAGGGCAGGCGGCGATGGTGGGAGGAGTGTAAGGAGGTGGGGAGGTAGAGAGGGAGGCGAAACGTGCTGGTGGTGGTTAAGCGGAACGCCTGCAAAACAGAAATGATGGGCGTGGAATGGGGGGGAAGGATTCGAAGGAATCAGGGAGGAAATCGCAAGAGTGATGCGCCTATCTCTTCTTCATCTTCCTCCTCCACCTCCTGAGACACGGGCAAATTTCACACCCTCCATCAAACAGGACATACTCTCATTCGTACCTTGGCCACGCCCAGGACAAGGGAAAAGAGTGCCAGGCCCGGACTAAGTCGTGGTCCACCTCGCGCGCGTAGGGGGGGGGGTAACATCGCCTCTCACCCGCCGTATTCCCTCCGCCTGGTCGATCAACCAGTACCGTGTCGCGTCTTGTCCTGGCCAGAGGCCGTGGATAGAGATCGATGTATCAATCGCAGCAGAGTTGGTTGTCTGATGGTGATGGTGGTGGTGGCGTAGGGCGAAGAAATAGACGAAAACACATTAGGTAGGCATAGCTTCTGAGAGAAGTGGTGTTGAGTCGGAGCCGGACTTGGAGTAGGTCGGCTCCTTGGCAGACTGCCGGCTGTTTTTGGTGTGTGCGAGTGGACTTGGGTTCATCTTACCATGAAATGAATTAAATTTGCCAGCTCCCCTCCCCGAGAAACTCCGGCTCTAAGGCAGGACTACGGCGTCTTCCTCAACCTTCCCTTCAGAGCACAAAGAGCGCAATTTAAGACCGCAACACATGGCGCCCTGCGCCTGGTGATATTACTATTAATCCGATAAGTAGTTCATGTTGTCAATTTTCTTTTAACATTAAGGGGGGAGGAAATGATTCTGTGTCATCGCCTACACCGATCACTGCTGCCCCCCCACTATATTCCCTCCTCAATTCCATGGCAACCTGCAGCCAGGGCCTACAAATAAACCCTCCCCTCTCGAAAAACACCGCGAGGAGCACGTCACCGAGAGCACCGGCACCAGCACGAGCCAAAACAAAGCCCCAGGCACCATATACTCCTGTGTGGGCCGTCCGGGGACTTTGCCTGATCGAAAAATCTGTCAAAAGTCGCCAGAAAAACTCGGACAGGGAAATAAGGGGTGAACATGCAACATTTTCTTGTTGGAAGGCTCCCCCTCGTATGCAAGTCCTCGAAGACGCAGGTTGCATGCGATAGTTCTAGAGGGATGTACTAGAACCACACCGATTACCCATTTGAATGGTCTGATGATGCCTTTTTTTCTGTCTTTGCCTTCACCAAAATCCCACCCTAGCGCACCTTGACTTTTAACATATTATATACAGTAAATGCCAAAGTGGCCATATTTTCCTTAGCTGTCTGGGAAAGGTTCTGTCTTTCCTTGTCCTCCTCTCCTCTTTGCTGCTAAGCTTCATTAATCTTTGCGGTGCAAAATCAACATAGCGCCTGCGTCGCCCAACACCGCGGCTTTGCGTATAAGTCATTCAAACATCAGCAAGATGCCTTATTAAACCTTTGCAAATGCTATGCCGACGACAGTATTTTCTTGTAGAACGTGGTGACGGACTTGATAATGGTGCCCCACTGGTTTTCCAACAATACACTGTCGACAGGGCTGCATGCAGGGAGTAGGGAGGGAGGGAGATTGCCCGATATTTGTGGTGATTGATACAGCACCACCTTCCACTCACCAGCTTGGGCCCCGCTTCTGCCTGCCTCTTCTTACGCTTTGGAAGTACAT
Organism: Nannochloropsis oceanica; assembly: GCA_004519485.1. Taxonomy (NCBI): domain Eukaryota; class Eustigmatophyceae; order Eustigmatales; family Monodopsidaceae; genus Nannochloropsis; species Nannochloropsis oceanica. The sequence continues at coordinate 1,308,392 of CP038117.1, forward strand.
AATAGTCAGCCACGCCATTTCCACCATCATAGCGGTACTTCCACACTTTTTCATCGCCTGGCGGGCGGACCTTGGATATAGGCCGCCATACCGGCACTCGGGACCATCAGCTTCCCTAGCTTACCTTGCCTATGTTGGCTTTTTGGTCAACGGCATAGAACAGGCAATGAATTATACTGATGTGTGAAAAGTCGTGAGCAAGTTGAGCTAGGATGGAGACTTTTGGGGAGGCAAAGACAGAAAAAAACGACACCATCAAACCATTTTTGTCGAGGGGTGATCGGTTTAGGCGGTGACATCGAGAGATTCAAGACTTATGAACAGCTTGAGTTTGCATTTTAAGTCCCCGGAAAGCGGTGTACACTAACGTGAAGCTCAAAGTTGAGGATTGCTCCAAAACGCAGCAGCCCGTGGCAATAGCAGGGTCGTCGCGATCAGGGCACTTTCCTTGTGAATTATGTGCCAGATGTTGTGGAAGAGGAAGTGAGGCTCTTCAAATCGCTTGTTTGCTTCCGGGAGAAAGAGTGCTTGTGTTAGTTATAGACGAGGTGCGGTGAAAGCAATGATTGTCCGCAATACCTTACGTAATGTACGTAAAATCTCTGAGAGATTCATTGAGAGAATCAGGCTCAGTAGAGAACGTCGTCTTAATGAAGATCGATAGGAGAGATCCGGATGATCAGGGGCAGGAAGTGTGTGCATTCCCGAGGATATCTTAGACTGCACTGGCCATCTTCATCTAGTTTATTAAAACAAATTGTTCCGGGGAAATAGTCAGATATTCCTAGTCCTTAGTGCTTTTTAGTCGATTTTGCGTTCAGCTCGACGTTGGGGGGAATACTTGCAAGATTTTGACTCCAACCCCTGATTGTGTTGGCATTTTGCATTATACCTTGTGGCAGCATTATAGGAGTTGAAATACTTGAGGCGAATCCTCGCTGTGATCCAATGCCATCTCCTCTCGTATTGAAAGTGCATAATCTCGTCATACTATATTGAGATCTCGGTTATCTCAGATCTCCTTCGGCCCGAAGTCATCGTGGGCAAGTTTGTTACTCGCCTACCTATGTTTCCCCACCTTCAAATCTAGCCAGCGGTGAAGCACGCCCCGTTTGAGGATAATTGGCATTCACTACCTTACAAGCCTGAACCGTCGCTAGATTTGGTGCCGTCGTCATCTTCATTGCTTTGGTCCGCTTATGGAAGAAAATACCGAGGCGACCGGTCGCTTATCTGGCGCCAAGAACATCAAAACTGGACTGTCAAAGTAACTCGATTAACTAAGTTAAACAGTACACCCAGCTAAGGGGCTACGGCAGTTCTTAAGTTAGTGGTACTTCTACGGCTCTACTCGGTACACATTCTTACCGTAGTGGGCCTGGACATGTATACTGACTCGCCCTTCAATGATTCCCAAACATAGGTTCGCTGGGCGACTACTGGATAGAGCACCACCATCGTGGAGCGCCGTGAACCGGTGCTGTGCCATGGCGGCTCACTTTCACGCCAGGCTCCCGAGCGGTGCTTCCACGCTGGGAGGGGCGCTCTACATGGCGGCAACGGCGATGGAGTCGATCAGTGACGAAGTCCATGCTTGTTCAGACTTGAAGCGGTACGTGGGAGTCACCAAGCGATTGCGGAATCGGAGCGCTTGCGCTGTGTGCTCCCAAGCCAAGGTAAAAGAAGTTAGAGGGGAGAAGGTTTCACAACGTTCACGACGAGAGGGCGGGTGGATGAAAGGGTCTTTTATTAGTTGCGCGGGACAAGGCTTGTGTCTTTTTCACTTTCTTTCTCACGCACCACCTGACATGCCTACACCCATGTATGCGCTGTCGATTGCTCTCACTTATCCATCCTTGTCCATTACCACCGTACTCATTTTTTCAAATCAATAGGTGCGCTGCGATGGGAATATCCCCTGTTCCCGCTGCCTTCGCCTGTCCCACCCTTGTCGCCCTCAAAGTCCACTAATCCAAGCCGAGCCCACCACCACATTGCTCGACATCGCCTTCCAGCAGGTGCAGTCTCAAGAGGTAAGCTATCAACATGATAGAGTCATTCATTTTGGCAAAACAGATCAGTCATGCTGAAGCGCTCTTTCCTCGCACGGCTGCAGTGAGTGACTTCTTATTCTTTTTCTTTTTCTCATTCTTATTCTAACTCACTCTTATTCTTATCCTTATCCTTGATCTTTTTCATGGCATGTTTAAGGCCAACACTCCCTTCCTCCCTCCCTCCTTCCTTCCCTCCATCCCTTCCGCATACTTTCCGCAGCCTTGCTAAATCCCCCCCCTGCTCGCTTTCCCTTCCTCTTCCTTTTTTCCCATCCCCTCTCCACAAGCGCGTACCAACAACTCAGAGCCTGAATGTGTACCCCTTAATCACAGTCTCAAGCTTCAACCTGACCCTCTTCTGTCCCCCCATTAATCCATCTCTCCCTCCCTAGATCGGTGAATCATACATGGACGTGTTCAGAAGAGTCAGCCGGGACTTTCTGCTCGACCGAGAAAGTGTCTACGCCGTGCTTCGAACCTGGATGAGCCTGTCCGAATTGGCGGGCAGAGATGTCAGTTGGACGGTAGGCGATTCAATCCTCAAGACCCTTCGGTCCACGGGGATGAATGGGGGAGGGGGGCGAGGAGAGGAGCTGGTGTGTCAGCAGTGGAAGGGGGGGAGGGCGCGCGCGGAAGCAGTGCAGGCAAGGTCGAGGGAGGCGAGTGAATTTTTGAAGCGTAGTGAGAGTTTTCGACATGAGGATGACAGCATCTCGCCCATGTGCATGTTTATATATACCTCCCTCCCTTCCTGTGGGTCCAGCGGCAATAAGGGGGCACCATCAGCTGCACCCATGTCCGAGGACGACGAGCTGTTCATGGTCACTGCCTGCAACGACTCCTTTTACAAGGCCTTTACCACGATGCGCACTACGGCAGGAGGGAGGGAGGGCGGGCTGTCGCCCACCATGTTCGACGAGGCCGATGTGCTTGAGTACAAGACAAGCTTTTTTTTCCTCCTGGCGTCGCTAGTGCGACAGGTAGACCGAGCGATCTTCTTACAGTTGCTGCTGGAGGGGCTCCACATACCCTCGATCCAAAAACGAGTCGAATTTGTCAAGATGTACAACGCGGAGGGCCTCGTCCACACGTACATCGTCAGTAGCAAGAAAGTTTGGTTGAGGGAGGGAGGGAGGGAGGGGGCGATGGGGGGGTTATATGCGCATGTGTTAAAACTCGAAGTGGCGCCTATCAGTAAGCATTTGAGAAAGAATGCAGGGCGAAAGGCGTTGCTGGGGGAGAGGGGTATCAAAAGGAGTCGAATTGCAGAGGGGCGAGCAGAAGCGGACGAGATGGACAAGGACGGTGGAGGAGAGATGACAGAAGAAGCAGGATCTTTACGTTCTCCATCTGCGGCGGGCTCTATGTTTCTAAAACAGTCTATAGTGCCCTTGCAGATCTTGCGAGCCGGACAGATGGCAGAAACTCGGGCGATAGGCGACCACAAGATCGGTATGGGGGGCGGGGGGGAAGAATGGAGAGGAGAGAGCAAGTGCACAAGTGATTGCAACGAGAAGGTATCCACTTTTGGGATGCACGGGATGAGTCTCATGTCATTACCTTTGCCGGCGCTGCAACGTAAACATTTTGACGAAATTGTTGCGTACATGCAGCGGGGGGGGGGCAACATGTTTGCCATTCCCGACCGCTCCGTGTGGTTTAATGAAGGAGGGGGCGGTGTGCCTGAGCACTTGCACCTGCATCAACGGCTGCTGCGGAGGGGCAAGAACAGGATGCGAGTGTCTTTAGCTGCTTACAGGGGAATGAAAAGCCGCCAGGGTTTCTGGAAGGTACCGTCGAATGCGGAGGGAAAGGACGAGTCAAATGAGCAGGAATGGCGACAGATCGAGAAAAGGCAGGTGGGCCAAGACCACCACCACCACCACCACCACCAGCAGCAGCAGCAGCAGCAGCAGCAGCAGCAGCAGCAGCAGCAACTACAGCACAACTATGGACAGCAACAGCAAGTGAAGAGACACAGGCATAACCAGCTGTGGCAGCAGCAACTGCAGCAACACCAGCAGCCTGCTTCGATACCCTCCGCGCGTATACCTGCTGTGGTGGGACCACTGGGGTCGTGTTCCCCTTTGTCTCCGCTTTCTGTCTCCTCCTCCTTTTCCGTCCATGAGTCTACGCCGCCTATTTCTTATTCTATCTCTTCCCGCTGTCCTTCCCCCTCGTCATGCAACTTCCATGTCTCCTGCCTCTTGTCCTCGCGCCGCTCTTCCCCCTACTCCTCCTGCTCGCCTGTCTGCGGTGCTTGTGGCCACAATTTCCCTGCCAACAACAATGACAGCTCTTGGGCTGTCTAAACTCCGCACCAGGGAGCAGATCCGAGAGAGGGATTAAATTAAACGGTGGATGATGTGGAAGGAAAGAAGAAAGGTCGGGATAGTCGGTTGGAGACGGGGTGGTCCCTCCGGTGGAGAGCAGAACCGCCAAGAGCGTCTTCAATGAGCAGATTTGTTGATGTGAAGGCAGAGAAATAGCAGAAGAGGAGAGGCCGCGGGAAGGAGGAGGTCGAGAGGAGAGGAGCGCTATGACAGGCAGGGTCGGAGGGCAGGGTAAGTCGGAAGAGCAGGAGAGACTGGAAAAGGGACGACAGAACGAGGAGACTTGGTGTCGTCTCGGAATAGAGAGAATACAGCTGAGAGAAGCGAGAACTTGGCTTGCCACTTTTGGCCGTGGCATATGAATAGTACTTCTGTACATGTTTGACAAAGATAGACGGCTGAGAATAGAAATGGGAAGCAGAGAATTTAAGACCTAAAGTTGAGTTGCTAAAAAGAAAAGCAAACATAGGTATTGTGTTGAAAGACTTGGAAAGACGTGTTTGTCATGCGTACTTCGTCGATATGGTACAACACGTCAGAATTCGTTCGGGCTATCAATTGACTGATGATGTGAACCATTTACCAACAAGAAGAATAAAGACGGGAGAAGAGAGAGAAGATAGAAATAGAAGAATAGAGAGTCACGCGAAGTGTGTGCGCAGAATTTGAAATCATAAACAAAAAAAAAGGGAAGAGCAGCCCTTCAAGTTTCCATTTTGCGTGACAGAAAACTGCAGATAGATTTTGAAAAACACGTAGTCGGACGTGTTGTAATCTCCTAATTTTCATGGCTGATTCCTTCTATGTCAGCAGGAGACGAATACGTCTCAGCTGAATTGATAAATTGAAGTAGAGCAGAATAGACGTGGACAGTTTTTACGGTGAGATTCGTAAGGGTTAATGATGGAAGAACGTATACATCTTGAATTGATGGATAGGAACCCCAATCATCGATAGAATAAAGAAGGGAATCCAGGGAAGATGAAATGAAAGGAGGAATGATAAGAAGGATGCGTAGGACACGCGGTGGCACAGTGGGCGTAGCACTGTCAATGTGACAAATGCGGTGTTTTCTTTTGTGTATGTCGGTTAACGTTCCAATTTGTCCCTCCTCTTCTCTTGCCCCATCAACTATCCTTCCTTTTCTGGGTTTGGGGTCCTCCGCAAACTCCGGGCATATTCCCGCCATTGCTTCATGTGATCAAAGGAATGGAAAACAATTCAAGTACATTTGACATGCCGCCGACGTGCATATGAATATACCTTATGTTTTTCTTCTTTCTTTCTTTACTTCTTAATTCTCCTCCTTTTTCTGCTTGCTCTGTTCTTACCTCCGCTGTTGTAGGCATCCACATAGCTCACTTTTACCCCGCCCTTCGAGATGGTAAGAGCACTCTCCCCATCTTTCCCTCTCTCTTTGACTCCCTCACCCCTACGACGACCCCCCTCCCGGAGCGTGCACGATCCACACCTTCAACACTCCATCCGACGACCCTGTAGCCACTATCCCCGGACTCAACGTCACCAGAGACGTGACATACGATCCACCCCCTTCCCTCCCTCCCGACCTGCCCCCTGGTTTTCCCGCATATGGTGGGTCTACCACCAAATACGTCTCCAGCCCCGGCAGCGTCCAAAACACCAAGTGCCCGCTCTCATACGCCACTGCCAACAAGGACGACGACCCCGCCGATGACGGCTCGTTCCCTCCAGACCCTCCTCCCTCAGGCCCGACCGTTACTTGGCACAGCTTCAACGCTCCGCCCGTTGGGAAGTCCAACGGCATGGTCACGCCCAGTCCCCCCCCCTGCATGGACCAGATTCTCACACTTCCATCCTTGCTGCACGTGGCCAAGAACGACTGCCCCTCACATACCAAAGAACACATGTCCGTGATTCCCTCCAGGTGGCCCTCATGAGATTGTTGCGCAGGCTCGGACGGGCGACGAAAGACCCCCACGGCCGTGCTTGTCCACTCCGATGCGTGCGTCGCGCAATTCCAGCATCGGATCGTTCCGTCCAGCCCTGCCGAGTAGAGCAAGGGCGGGTTCTCAGTCGCCGCGAGAATGAGCGCAGTCACTGCACGGGTATGTCCAACGTATGTGCTCCCGACGACGAATCGTGCTTGATCCGCGTGAAAAGACCAGGTGCGGATGTGACCGTCTTCACCGGCGGTGAAAATGTGGGGGGGTTGAGGCGCAGGCATCTCCCAGGCCACGCAGGCCAATACTTTGCTTGGATCGGCGTAAGGACACTCCTCGGACATAAGCAGGTCGGTCGACGCGTTATTGAAGAACATTTGAGCACGGCCCACGAGCCCCGACTCGGCGCCGGTGGGCAGGCCGGGGAAGAGAGGCTGTTGAAAGCCGTAGAAGTAAAAGGTGTGGGCGGGGTCAGAGGTAGTAAAGAATGTGCCCGGGCCTCCACCCGTTTGCTGCTTGCATCCGGTGATGCCTGTGCCTGAGGAGGAAGGGGGGAAGGAACACGAGGGGGGAGGAGGAGAGGGAGGGGGGAGTGAATTCCTCGCGGTAGGCGTTGGAAAAAAGGGAGAAGGGCCAGTAGTAAGTTGATTCAGCTGCACTTTATAATGCAGAAGATCTTCCTGCTTGTTACCACGCAAAGAATTCGTCTCTATGATTCATGTGTGCCCTTTCTCTTGCTCTCTCTCTCCCTCCCTGCATCCCTTACCCGGCGTCCAGCTGTACGTTTTGATTACCCCGTCCTCCCCAAAGGTGTACAAACAATTCGCATCGCTCGCTAGGCCCCTGACCGCCCCCTCGTGCGCTTCCAAGTCCACCCCGTTCGTGTGAAACTCCACGCCATGGACAAATCGACATCGGGACGGGCCGTACGTGCACGAGCCGTCCAACACGTGCTTGCATTGAAAAGGCGCATTGGCCCCTGCTTGGGATGTGTCGCCACCACGCCCGCCACGTCCTTGATAACCACGGCCACCGCCTCTGAAGGGTGCACGGGAGAGCAGGGTGGATAAAGAACGGGGTGTGAGCACGGATGTCGTGGTATGTAAGTAGGAGTCATTTGATTTACTTCGACAGCTACATCTCGTCTCCATCGATAGGGGAAAGTAGCCACGGGTAGGCCTACGCATATTATTATTTTTTAGCAGCTCAAATTCTCGTGCAGGCCAGCCTATACAGGTGCAAGAAAGCATCGCTACCACCACTTCCCCCACCTGCGCCACCTGCAGCACCATCGGCGGTGGTATTCAAGTGGAAGAGCGTGGAACAATTAGTAGGGAGGGACATGAAAGAGAGAGGGCATGAAGGGCGAGCTATGGCACCATTGGCACATGACAGCACTCAAGATGGATCCATATGGTACACGTACCTTCTTCCGCCCCGACCAAAGTGATAGCTATTGCGCCCTCCTCCTCCTCTTCCTCTTCCACCTCCTCCTTGATGCCCTCCGCCGCCCCCTCCACCTCCCCAACTCCCACGCCCGCTGCCACCGTTCATTTTTTTGTTGGTGCAGGTACTACTAAAATTGTTACTGCTGCTTCTATTGCTGGTGCTCCTCTTGGTGCCCTGCTGCTGCTAGGCGTACCCAGATGGAGGGGAGCTTGCGCGATGGGGAGGATGCTCGGCTGGCGTCTGTTGCCTCCAGTCGCTGGAGAAGCAAGGTGTTGGCAAGCCTTATTCGCTAGCTCACGCAACAGCCCCGCTCCAACTAGGTTCTAGGCCTCTGTGATACATTTTGAGGAGGGACAGGGTGTGTGTGTGGGGTTGGAGACGTATACGTGATGGTGGAAAGAAAAAATCATGATAACTCACTTAGCTTTGGGGCCGTGTTTTACGTACGCCCCAACAATGGAACGTCAAATTACACCCCTACACACGTATCGAGGCCGGCGAGCTGAATGGCGCACAGGTATCTCCCTTCCTCCCTCCCTCCCTACCCTCCTTCCCTGCTTCCCTCCCTCCCTCCCTTCCTACCTCCTTTCTTCCTTTTCTCCCCTCGCTTTGTCCTTCCCTTATGCCTTTCTCCATCCCCCTCCTTCCTTCTCCTCCTCAGTGTGACCGACTTCCTGGACATTCACACCTTTCTCCCCCCCTCCCTCCCTCCCTCCCTCCCTCCTTCCCTTCCATTCCTTTTCACATCCATTTATTTCGAATCTCCCTCCTTCCTTCCTTCCCTCCCTCCCTCCCTCCTTCCCTCCCACATGCACAACCAGCTCTCTCTCGTATGCAAGTCCTAGAGGACGCAGGTTGCATGCGATGGTTCTAGAGGAATGTAGGAATGGCAAAAAGAACTACACACAGGAGCAAAAGGGAAGAGAGCGGGCGGGTTTACCCACTTTTGCACTTGAATTTTTTGGTTTGTCTTTCTTGTTTTTGTCTTTGTTTGAACTTAACTTTCATTTTTTTGCTCTCTTTCCTTTCGTCTTGACTTCGCCCGCCTTCACACGTGGACTGCTGCGTCGCGGTGCCGTCGTCTTATCGGATGCTGGTATATTCATTTTCACATCTTTCTCCATCTTAATCACCTTGGTGGCCCGTTCGGATATGGTCGAGGGCGATTCTGCCTTCTCGTCTCCTCGCCCAATACCAACCTCCTCTTCCATCAGCTCTTCCTTCACACACCTCTTTCCCTTGCTTATCTTCTTCTTCGTCATGATCTGTTCAAATTCATCTTCCTCCTCCTTTTGTTTTCTTTTTCCTCTACATACCCCAGCCCCATCCTCTCCTGGCTCTCCCTTCTCCTTCTCCTCATCCCCCCCCTTTCTCACCCGCTGCACCGAAGGCACAATCGCCGTTGTCCTCCCTCCAACTGTCTCAAACACCATTCTTCTCCCCTCCGGACCCTTAGCTCCCGCCATGTCCTTCTTGGTCTTGACCCACCGATAATGGAATAACCAACCAATAGGAAATCCTTCGCTCCGCGCATTAGCCGCACACGCCGTCGCACACACGTAGTCCACCGACTCCCACACCCTCCTCACGTCCCCCTCCGTCAGCGCCTTGCACCTTCGCGCCGGGTCCACCTTGGCCTGGAACAGCACCTCATCGCACACCCAATTGCCCAATCCCGACAAAACCCTCCCCTGATCCAATAAGGCCGCCTTAATGGCAATGTCGGTCTCTTTTAACTTATCCCTGAACACTTGCAATGAAGGTCGTTCCTTCCAGGCATCCGGCGCTAATTCTTTGAGCGGGGCCTCCATCCGAGGGTCCTTCACTCCAGCTGGTAGAAGCTGTACGCGGCCCCACCGTCGTTGGTCGCAAAACGCTAGTTGAATTGCCTCGTCATCCTTCCCTTCCTCACAATTACAGAAGATAAATTGGGCCTTGCAGAACTTGGGTGGCCAGCCTTTCGAGACGTCGAGGGAAAATGATCTGTATTGTGGGATGGCCACGTGCTGGAATAGGAGGGAGCCTGTCATTCCCATGTGGAAGAGGACGAAGCGCTTGTCTTCTTGAGGAGCAGAAGAGGTTGTTAGGGTAGAAGTGTTGCGGGCGCCTTCATCTCCTCCTCTTCTCCCATTCCCAACACCGAATGCAGCGGAGGTTGAAGGGGGGGAGGGAAGCAACGATAGCTCCATCCATAGATGCTTCCCCTTCCGACCCACGCCTGTCAAGGCACGTCCTTCCAGCACGCGGTGCATTTCCTGCTCCTCGGTGCCACTGAATACCAAGTCGTCGTACAAACCATCCCGGGGTCCCCCGCCCGCTTCCTTGGTCAACACTCGAAGCAACCGCTTACTTTTGGCTTCATTTTCGATGGCGGCGACCAGGGCAGCAACTTCGGGGAGCTCCGGCATACGTCTTGGTGCGTCTGCCTGAGGGATGGCAAGTGGCGTGGGAGGAAAAATCGGAGGGTGAGTACCGGGCCGCGGTTGGAAATGAAGTTAAGTCGACACTTTTCCCGATGCAAACCACAGTCACAATCACATCACATCACGTGGAATGAAGAGCTGCGTGCATCGCGTGCGCATAATCGCCGGCGGCCGTTATAGGGCTGCTTTGCGCCTCATTACCTGTGCGTTCGCATATGCCTCGTGACCGCGATCAACATACACGTCTATGTTCTGCTTTGTCACCTTATGCAGCAGCTACGGGATCATCTTTCGGCTGACATGCAATCACTAATTGTGCAACCCTTGATGCTACCCGCCTTACGGCTTAACCTCCTCCCTCAGCTGCTACTATAGCATGGCATTGTATACCATCCAGGTTTGGCAGGTAAATTTCCAAATTGCTTCTTTGCCGGGTGAAGCCTCCTACTACTTTCCTTTCTATCGTCATTTCGATGCCATTGCCTCCACGCACATCCCGTCCTTCAAGCCAAAGTCCTCTTTCCGCACCACGCTCACATCCTGGTCACCTAAAATATTGCTAGGGATCACCGCCTCGATGTCGGGCAAGATGCCCGTTCCCTGTATCGACGCCCCCCTTGGCGTCTCATACTTGGCCACTGTCATCACCAGGCCCTTTCCATCCGTCAGCCCAAACACACCCTGCACCAGCCCCTTCCCAAACGTCCTCTGCCCCATCAACACCGCCCGACAGTTGTCGTGCAACGCGCTTGCCAGAATCTCCGATGCACTTGCCGATTTCCGATCTGTCCACACTACGATGGGATCGGAAGGGGGAAGGGCTGTTGCGCCCTGTGTCTTGAGTGGGAGCCTGTTCCCAGTAGCATCCTGAATGAACGTGACTATTTTATCCTCCGGCAAAAAGAGGGAGGCGACCGAGACAGCTGCTTGGACGGACCCCCCCGGGTTACCCCTCAGGTCAACGATGTAGGCCTCGGCACCTTGTTCTTCAAGTGAAGATAGGGCCTCACGCACCTTCTCCTTGGCCAGGGAATTGAACTCTCTCAATTTGAGGTAACCGACTTTGCGCCCGTCTTCCGTGAGGGTGAGTTGGGCTTTGGTCACTTGTGTGGTGAGGAGGGAGGGAGGGAGAGAGGGAGGGAGCGACAGCTGTGAGCAATTTAAATTGATGGATACAGTGGGAAGCACATATCTTCAAATTCCTATTTGATCGCTTGTTCTCCTTATCCCTTCTTCCCTCACCTGGGTTCGACACAGCATTGAAATCCCTAGGCAAGACCAACAGACGCGGAGCCGTCCCAGGGTGAAGCTTCGACTGAATCGTCAAGCGCACATCCGCCTTATCCTCTTTCGTGATCAGGTCCACGGCATCAAAGACGCTCTTACCCTTGATAGCCACGCCCTCAATTTCGAGTATTTTGTCGCCCTTTTGCACATTTTGTGCGGCAGCCACCGAACCCTCCCGTGGGTCGGAGGAGACACAGAAGTAGCCGTCATCATCTATAGACAGCATAAAGCCCGCCCCGATTGGGTCAAATCGACTCATCTCCGTGTACATGTACGGCGACAAGAGCTGGGTGTACTTGTCCCCTAGTTTCTTCAAAAGTTTCTTGGTCGCTTTTGTCTCGCTGGCGCTATCCCCGGGGAGGTTGCTTTGGGCCCTCAGGTCTACCCGCGCCTTGCCCCAATCACTCCCACCAAAGGAACGATCGAGATAGAATTTCGACGTCAGCTTCCACACCTCGTCGAATAAATCGTCTGAGTCGGAGGCGGCTTGGTCTTCGGAGAACGTGGGGACAGTGACGGAGGAAGCGGGAGAAGTATCGGTGGTAGTGGTGGTAGTTGTAGTAGCAGCTTCCGCAGCGGCGTACCCGGGAGGAGCGAGGGCAAAAAGGGGGCGAACGCCTAACAAGAGACTGAGAAAGGTAGGTGCAAGCTTACTGAAGCGGTGGAGCGTCTCCAAGGCCCACACTCTGGAGTGCGAGGGCTGCTGGTTCACTTCTCCGTGGAGACCTGATTGCTCCATCGTAACTGTCCTGCTGGCTGTCCCTTTTCTAGACCAACTCCCGGCGTGGCGAGACACAAAACGAGGAGTTGACAATGTGCAACTTTTTATTCTGAGAAAATTCACGGTCTGAGTTGTGCTGAAAGCATTCACCACCTGGGGCGGTAGCAGCACGAAGGCTAGGGATAGGAGGGAGGCGAGGGCGAGGCAGGAGGTCATGGCGAAGCGATGGTTTGGCTGCCCTCTGGTCGTCGAAAGTTTTCCGACCATCGTCTCAGACAGGCAAGGTTGTGAAGCTCGTAGCCTATCGATTGTACGGTGCGGGTTAAGGGTGTGTTACGTTTGGAATTAGTCCAATGGTAGCAAGATCGTCCGTACGTCAACCGTTGTGACAGCGACACTTCCAACTTGCTTCTGAGACCGAGGCGCGGCAGATGATGGTAGTGATGATAAAGTATGTCCGCCTTGCGGAATCCCACGCTATAAGCTGCTCATTCAAGCAAGGTAGCTACCACCATCTATAGGACCTTGGTCAAGATGCGGGCTGTCTGTCAAATAGGACAAACAAGTCTTATCTTATCCGGTCTCTTCCCTTCCATCATCACAGGGCGTTGCCTTGCCCTCCTGTGCTTAACGAAAAGCGTATGGCTTCGTAAATCGACCGTATCGTCAGCATCAGCACCGCAATTACTAGCAGCACCAGCAGCAATACCATCATCAACTGTAGGAAGAGGTGCAACAGGAACAGCCGACACAGCCGCATCAAAATTATGCCGTCAATCCCGCTACCTACCCTTTCCAAGAAAGACGGCCGGGAGTACGCGGCATTCGACGGGGGTGAGACCAACCCCCACCCTCCGACCCTGCCTCCTCCCCACTCTCCTCCTGACTCACCTGCCCACGCTCAAGCCAGTGGCGGTGATAGCAGCAATGGTGGTAGCAGCGGTGGCAGGGCAGCAGCCGCAGACATAGAAAGTGCAGATTTGAGTACATGTCCCGCAGACACACATGGGCGGCATGCTTTGAGTATTGGGGGCGGGGAGAACCCCTTTTGGAGAATAGGAGGAGCCGACGAAGGGCTAGATAGAGGGCGGGATGGAGGGAGGGGGCGAGGGTGTTGCTGGCGGATGACAAGGCTCCAGGTGTTCTTTGTGGCAGTGTTTGGGACCTGCAATCTGTTTTTAATAGCCGATGCGTTGGGAGAGCGTCGCGTCCTGGCGTGGTTGGAAGGGGTGCTGGTACGTGAAAAATGGCGAGGAAGGGAGGGAGGGAAGGGGAAAGAGAGAGGCAGGAAGCATGGTCTGCGCCGAGCCGAAGTACGGTGTGCTCACCTTCCCTCCCATCCTCCATTCCTCAATCCCCAGATCAATGCCCATCCCCATACCACGTCAGTAACGACGGGCTTGCTGCTCTGCTTGGGCTTCGTATTGGTGTTTCTCGGTTTCCCTACTACCCTGCTGGCAGTGCTTGCCGGGTACGTGTACAGGTACAAAGGGAGGGGGGAAAGTAAAGAGCGAGAAAGCGAGGCAGGAAAATAGAGGTGGCTTGCCCGAACATGAGCACGTGATAGCTTCAGAGGCAAGACATCCATTCGTCGCCCTTCGTCCTCCCATGCCCCTTTCTTTCTTCCTCCGATATCAGCGATCTCCTCCCTGCCCTCCTCCCTGCCCCCACCCTCGTCGGCTTTTTCAGTGATAACCCGTCCGGGTGCCGTCTGGTTTCTTATAGGACGCATACCATGCACAGCTCACCTTCCCTCCCTCCCTCCCTCCCTCCCTCCGTCGGTTTCTCTCGCCTCGCAGCACCCTCCTCTCTGGCCCCCTCCCTCTCCTCGTTGCCTCCTTGGTGGTGACCCTCACCTCCTCCCTCGGCTGCTGCCTCGCCTTCCTCGTGACTCGTGCCATCCTGCGGGACGTGGCCTCTGAAGTCTTGTACTCCCATCCACGGCTAGGTGGGAAGGGAGGGAGGGAGGGAGGGAAAGGGAGGGAGGGAGAGGGGGGTAAGGGAGGGAGAGGACTAAGGGAGAGGACTGAGGGGGAAAGGATGGGAGGGAGGGAGGGAGGGAGGGAGGGGAGGGATATCACCTGGGAATTTGGCGCAATTATATAATAACCAATCTCTGCCTCTCCCTTTCCCTCTCTCCCTCCCTCGACCTCTCCCTTCTCCCCTCTTACCCTTCCACAGCCGCCCTCGACGCCGTCCTGGCGCAAAACGGACTGCGATTTAATCTCCTCCTGCGCCTGTGTCCGTTTCTCCCCTTCTCCCTCCTTAACGTCGGCCTGGGGTTAACGGCTATTCGAACCGACGATTTTGCGTTGGGCACGGTGGTGGGGATGCTACCATCTGTCATCCTCCTGGCCTACCTGGGAGGGGCGGAGGGGGGGGGAGAGGGAGGGGTGGAAGGGGCAGTGGCCTTGTTAGTGCAGAATCATCCAGTAGAGGCTCGGCTCGTGTATGTAGGTGGAGCGGTGCTGCTGGTGGGGGTGGGAGGGATGGTGTGGAGAGGGGTGAGGAGGGTAGTGAGGGAGGAGGAGGTGCGGAAGCAGAGCGTGATGGATTCGTTGGGGTGGGAGATGTGAAGGAGGGAGGGAGGGAGGGACGGACGGAGGGAGGAAGGCGTTGAAGTGTGAGATATGGAAGGAGGGGGGGGAAGGATGTGAAGGAGGGAGGGATGGAGGAAGGGAGGGACGGAGGGAGGCGTGGAAGTGTATAGGCGAGGAGTAAAAAGGAAACATGAGGCGACAACGGAATCATATGGATCATATGTCTTATTTGTCTTTGAATTTTTACTGCTTCATTCTCAACTGCTTGTACGCACATATGCACACCTCCCCTCCCTTCTCTCTTCCGTTACGGCTTCTTCTCCCCCTCCCTAACTCCATCCATCGCGCCCTCCACAGCGGACCCCACCCTCTTTCCCATGTCCTGAATGAGCGCCTCCACCTTCCGTTGAGCTTCAAGGACCTCCGCCGAGTCCACCTGAAAAGAAAAGATCGAGGGAGGGATGCAGGGAGGGACGGAGGAAGGAGGTACGGAGGGAGGCTGTGTGAGTGGCGGTATCGAGACGCGCTGGAAGACTCGGACATTCTGCCTTCAACGCCTCCTCCTCCCTCCCTCCCTCCCTCGCCCTTTTTACCGAGGCATCGAAAGCGCGCATGGCCTCTTGCACCTCATTCTCCACCTTCCCCTTCTCCTCCTCGCTCAGCCCCACCACTCGGTCCAAGGCGTCTCTTAGAGCCCGGAGATTCTTCTGCTTGTTTCTACAAGGGAGAGGGGGGGGGAAGAGAGGGAGGGAGGGAGGGAGAGTATGTGTGTGGGTTGGGAGCTGATGCTTATAGGGCGGGGAGGGGATGAGGGAGGGAGGGAGGGAGGGATAGAGGGACAAAGGGACAGAGGGACAGAGGGACAGAGGAGACAAGGAAGAGGGATTAAAGGCATATCACAAAGGGTCAACTCACACCAGCAAGAGGAGGGAGGAAAGGAGAGAGGGAGGGAGGGAAGGAGGGAGAGGGCGCATCACATCACACCAACAAGACACGCAAGCACTTACTCTTCAACTGCCTCGGCCGTCCATTCCCCCTCTAATACTAACGATCTGAAGGCCGCCATCTGTAATTGCATGTGGAAAAAGGAGATAGAAGGACCCGCTTTAGTACTGGCTGGCTCGACCTCTTCCCTCCTTCCCTCCCTCCCTCCCTCCCCCTCTACCTGCTTCTCGATGGCCGCCTGCACTTCCTCCGCGCTGTGGTCTCGGCCTTCCTTGTACCCCGCCACGAACTCCCGGACGGTTATCCGTAGCTACGGGGGAGGCGAAGAAGAGGAAGGAGGGAGAGAGGAAGGGAGGGCGGCAGGAAAAGGGGTGATAGTGAGGGAATGAGAAGAGAGACGGAGTCATACTTAACTCTGAACAGACGGACTACAAGAAGGTTTGGGTTAGGGTTATTTTCGTCTCTCCAGTGCACACACTGCCGCTTCAGCCCTTCTCTAGCCCTTTCTCCCTCCTCTCTCTCCCTCCCTCCCTCCCTCCCTTCCTCCTCACCAGCTCCATCCTATCCGTGGCAACTTCCTCCAACTGGTGCTTCCCCTCCGTCCATTCCTTCCTAAGAGTCTCCACCTCGGCCTTGATCTCCTCCTCACTCAGTTGCAGCTTTACGTCTCTCATTCTCTCCTTCACAAACACTTCCATCTCCTTCTTTTTCTCCTCCATCAAGGTCGCGCTAGTCGCCTCAGGAGTCCACCCATTCCTCAACACAGCATCTGCGTCGTCTCCCGCCTTCCCCCGCACCAACCCCCGGCCTAGTCCTCCCTCCCTCCTAAAGGTATCGTAGTCGAAAGAATTGCGCCAGGCTTGAAAGGCTCGTTGCCAGACGCGGGCGTGTTCGACAGGGTTACGCCTGTTGTAATTTGGGCATGGAGAAGTCGGAGGAGGGAGGGAGGAGGGATGGGAGAGAAGAGCGGAAGTAAGAAAAATTAGGGGGGATAGGGGGAAAAGGGGGGTAGGGGGATTGTTGGTCTAAGGTAAGGTAATCTGTCATTCGTAGGGCCTGGGACAAAATGAAGGGGGAAGGAAGGGTAACCAACGGCCATGCATACGGGCACGCACACCAGGGGTCCATACCATCGCTTGTTCCCTGCCTTCTCCTTGGTGGAAATACCGTGCGCCTCATCGTAGCCAGGAGGATTGTCCATGGGACGCACACTTTCCCATGATTCCTCAATATAACTAGAACGGAGGGAGGGAAGAAGGAGAAGGGCAAGGAGGGAGGGAGCGGTTGATACGGATGTGATGTAGAAGGGGAGAGAGAGGCTGTTGCTTGCTGGAACGGTGAGCAAAAACAACCGACACCACACCCCACCCTCCACAAAACTTACCGACGAACCCGGGCCAAGGGTGCAGGCAGACGGCGACTTAGAGGCGGTGGTAGGTTTGGCGACATCTTTTCCTTTCCTGTGGGAATGTCGGACCGACTGAGTTCAGTAATGGCGTGCTCATGAAAAGAAGCAGAGCAGAGCGGGGAATTTCAGTTCAACAAAAAGCAAAAGCAAAAACCCCACCAGCAGTCGGCCTGCTTTGAGTTCGACTTGAAAGATGCTCCGCAGTGCAGCATTGATGCTTAAGTGCGGTGATGCATGCCTTGGTGACATGATTGTGGCTGTGGCCCGTCCAACATGTAATCATCTACAGCCGCAAGCCTATCTCCTTTTCAACTCGCTCCAGTGGGCGCCTGCAAACCAGTTTGTCAGGAAACCAATCAACAGCGGTATAGGACAGCAACACACACACACATAAACGTATATTTTATATTCACAGTGCCCGAGGGCAAGGGGATACATTTTTCCTCAGGACCTAGCTGGCTGGGTGGTCGGCATTGGCTCTGGTTGAACACACACGCACGCATTATTCCATCTCTTTACTTTGATTCGTTCGTTCATCTTCACACCATTCCTGTCCAAAGTAGTCCATTAGGTACTAATTCCATGCACGCGGGTCGCATCCTTTCCATCTCTGTGCCCAATGGTAGTAGCGTGCCGGACGTCTCCTTTTCCTTCCATCATCAACGGCAGCAGCAGCAACAGCAACAGCAACAACAGGAAAGCCGGGCGGAGGAGCAGGAGGAGACAGTGCGATGCCACCAAAGCCGAAATGAGTCCTCGTTGACGGCTGGGAGGGTATTGTCCGCTTCCTCTTTCGTGATGGAAAAGGGGCGGGGTGACAAGAATGAAGCAGGAGTAGGTGGGGCAGGGAAGGCAAGGGGAGGGATACCTCGCTTGGGACAGTCACCCAATGCCGAAGATGATGCGGCACTTGTTCGTCTCCTCGCAGGGCTTCAAAGGGAGGCTGATTACCTCACAAACAGGCACAGTACTAGCAGCAGTAGCAGCAGCAGCTGTGGTGATAGCCCTTTCATCACACCAGTGGGATCCCACCACTTCCAAGGCGCCCATCTGGAAGCCTTGGAAGCCCTCCTTGAGTCCAATGAAGGCACCGACATCGAACTCCACCCCTCCTTCCGCCCTTCCTCCTCCTCCTCCTTCACTCCCTCCTCCTATCCCTCCTCCTCCACCACCGTCTTCCCCCCCCCATTGACCCTCCATTCCAAAATCACCCGTCACGGAACCCGCATCTTTCGACCCAAAACCCGAGTCCAGGTTCCCTGGTCCTACCCCGTCACACATGCCCTCGCCACCTTCCTCTATACGGGCCGCCTCGTCGTCTCCACTGCCCACCTGGCCGACACCTACCGCGCCGCGCAAGAGGCTGGGGTACGGTCTTTGGCCTACCTCCTACGCACGCATCCTTTCTACGCCTTGCGCTTGACGAGTGCCGAAAAAGCGAGGTGAGGATGGAGAGGGAAAGAGGCGGAGGGGAAGGAGAAGACATCGGTCGTGTGTATTAAAGAGTGTGTATGTGCTTAAGCATGCATCTTGGATTTCTTTAATACGTCCTCTCACTCCCCCCCGTTCCCTTCCCTCGATCCCTCCCTCCCTCGATCCCTCCCCCTCTCCCTCCAGCCACGTTCGCCGCTTCGCCGTGGTTGCCGGGAACGAAAGGCTCAGTGCCCTCTGCGATGCTTACACGCGCCGGCTGGCCTCCCATAAAACCACATACACGCTGGTGGCCCCTGTGCCTTTTGCCTGGCTTCGGGCCCGCCCGCTTTTGATAGGGGACAAGGTCAGGGAAGGAGGGAGGGAGGGAGGGAGGGAGGGAGGGAGGGAGGGAGGGAGGGAGGGAGGGTGGTTCTTGTTACCGTGCTGTAAACAAGCGCATCGTTATTGATTCATCCTCCCCTCCCTTCCCTCCCTCCCACCGCCAGTCCCTCCTCCTCGCGTTCAGCCACCGCCCTTCCCCCGTCCACGAAACGTCCAGCAATATCGTCCTCTCCATACAAGATCACCTCCCCTCTTCCTCGCCCCCCTCCTCCCTCCCGCTTTCTCTTTGTCACAACACCTGCCTCCGCCTCGACAAGGACCCTTCCACCCCCTGGTCCCCGACCTGGTTCGCCTCCTCGTCTCCTCTCCCTCCCTCCCCCTCACCCGCCTGTATGGAGGGTGACAAAAACGGACTTGTGTGGCTTTACGTCTTATGCTCTCAGGCACATGCACCGGTCGTGCTCAAGGCGCTCCTCAGGTAGGGGAAAGGAGGGTATGAGGGAGAGAGGGAGGAAAGAGACAGACTGAAGGAGACTTAATTAATCCATGAGAGGGGAGAAGAAAGAGCGAACAGCCTAGCTACATGTCTGTACGTATGTGTACTTATTCATGCAAGTCTTAACAGGGAGCTAAGCGTGTCCAAGGCACTGTGCGACGCCGAGCCCCAGGCAGGGGTTGAGGGAGGGAGGGAGGAAGCGGTAGAGGGAGGAGGAAGGGAGCGATCAGATTCAGTCTCGTCCACGGCATCGAGCGGGTCGTCTTTGGCTTCCTTCTCCTCCTACTCCTCCTCCTCTTCCGTTAGCAGTGAGGAAGGGGGAGAAGAAGATGGGGGGGAGGAAGGGAACAATGATGAAGAGGGAATGGAGGCGGGGCAGGAGGAGGAAAAAGACGGGATACAGGCGGCGGGAAATGAGATCGAGATGGAGGAGGAAGGGAGGAAGAGGGGGAAAGTGCGAGTGAAGAGTAGTCGAGGGATTATCTACAGCATTCGTTTTGAAGAGCACAAAGTGTCCTCCCTCCCTTCTTCCTCCTCGCCGCATCACCGTCGTCATCACCACCACCACCACCACCACCACCACCACAACCTCAACAACAATAACAACAATATCAACAAGAAGAAGAAGAACAGTTTCAAGGTTCTCTCGCTTTGGGCTTGGGGCGCTGCAACGAAGAAGGACGAAACGGATTATGAAGACGAGGAAGGGAAGGAGGACGGGGAGGAAGAAGTCTTTGCTGCCTTGGAAGCTTACATGCCGCAGATGCCAGTGGATACGTTTTCCTCCTCCTCTACCACCACCATCAAAGCCACCCTCCGCGTTGTGGATCCCCCTCTGCCCCTCCTGGCCCACGTGCTGGCCGGGACAGATGCTGTGTCTGTCGACTGGGAGGTGAGGAGGGAGGGAGGGAGGGAGGGAGGGAGGGAGGGAGGGAGGAAAGGGTGCAGAGTTTATCGATTTGAGCTTATTGACGGGGAGATACTGACATACACCAACATCTACAAATAAACACAGGGAAATGCTCTCCTCCTCCCCCACCTGCCGCTGCCGACCCTTGAGGTCCTCCTCGTCCGCTTTCTCCTGCTGTCCTATTCCTCCCCCTCCTCTTCCTTATCCCTCTCTGTTTCCCTCCTCGAAAGGCATAAAAACAATTCAATTTCCAACGAGGATGAAAAAGGGGGGCTGGAGCAAGGAAATACCGGTGTGACCGGCCTTCTCCATC
Source organism: Nannochloropsis oceanica (assembly GCA_004519485.1). Lineage (NCBI taxonomy): Eukaryota > Eustigmatophyceae > Eustigmatales > Monodopsidaceae > Nannochloropsis > Nannochloropsis oceanica. The sequence continues at coordinate 1,328,948 of CP038117.1, forward strand.
CCTCCCTCACCCTTGAACCGGAGGACGCCGAGGGGGAAATGGCCTTCTCCTTCAACAGGAGCAAGACTTCGAGATCCCGCTTGGAGAACAATCTAATTGAGGGAGGAAGAGAGGGCGGAGAGGAGGAGAGGAATAATTATTATAGTCGTCATTGGCACCATATTCCTGCGCGGGAGATGAAACGGTTGGTGCATGTGAAGGGGTGGGGAGGAGGGGGAGGGCGGGCTTAGGGATCGCCTAGGAAGGAGGGGATATGGATATTTTTACATCAGAAGTCTGAAATAGTGCGCGAAGAGTGGAGGAATCAAAAAGCGGGAAATGGCTGAAAAGCTTCGTAGACTCGTGGAAAAGAAGGAAGGAGTTAAGGTGATGGATGATGCTTAGAAATGAGAGAGGTGCCTTGGGAAGACACCTTATGAAAAAGCAAACTCACGTGAATGGCAAGAAAGATACATAGATAGACAACTGATATGATAAGAAATCGATTCTTCATCACTTAGATTTAAATCAGGCATCTAGAGGAAAGGGGGTAGAGATAAACCATTCACTTTTCGTTTTGACGTGGGTTTTTGAGCGTTCTCCGGGAAGAGTAGGGGAGTGAAGAGGAAGCCACTTGCACTTTCTGTACCACCAACAGTGAAAACAAGTCAATAGGGACTGACGGGAATCGGGAGAATTTTGAAATTTCTGACCATCCATATATTGACTGAGATCCCTTTTATATGAGGGGTGAAAGAGAAAAGAGCGATTTTTGATTGGGCCTCAAACTATCTCAAACGCCCCACTGCAAATAGGGACAAGGCCGTATCCGTTTGCGATGGTTTACGAGAGCCGATTTTGAAGTGATCTAAATTAAGTGCTCCGTAGCGGGCTTTTTGACATTTCCAGTATCAACTTACCAAAAAAAGAAAATTAACAATTGATCGTTTACATATTCCCGTGGCTTTTCTTTTTTTTCCAGGTCTTGTCTTGACTCCTCAATTTGCAAATGTCCACTTGCTTGGCATCTTGCAAGCCAACTGAGTTTCTGACCAGACATGCTCATATATTGTCTCTCCGAAAACTCATAAGCACAACATCAATGAACACACAACTGAACCTTTCCCGTGTTGACTTTACCTGCTCAACAGAATACCCCCGCTGATATCGTCCTGAGGAAGTGTGTCACTTCTTCTTATGTCGCCTACTGTTGGATTAGCGAAACATGAATTCCATATTACTTTCTCACAACACGTCTTTCTCATTATTGCGTCCACAGGTCTAATATCTCAGCTACTCTGATGCTTTTTGTGTATCAACTGCGGTGTTTTCCGTGTAAGCCTATATGCGGCTTTTATTGAATCTCTGGTGTTGTGTACGTACTTTCCTGGTTAATTTCTTTTGTATCACATGCTTCATAACTTACTTCTCCCACTGAGTCGTGGCCCAGATTCGAGACAAGGCTGGCGCATAGTTTACCCCATCCTTCAATAGCACTACCTTGACAAAAATCTAATGGTATTCAACGTCTTACTACCTTTCCGGATCTAGTACATTGCTAACCAATGTTATCATTACGTGTCGACCATTGTTGGTCATGGCAAGAAAGCCTTACTAATTTAAAATCCTGAAATCAATTACTGTTAATTATGGCTCCCTTCGTCTTCCTCTATTTTCTTTTCCTCCTCCGTATTGAGCGCTTGTCGTTGCAACAATTCCCGCACCGTCCATGGTCCATTCTCTTCCTTTCGCAGCATTGTGCTCTTCCCAGCTCCCTCACCCTTGCCCAGCAACGCCGCCACATGTCCCGCCGTCTCAACCAAAGGCAAAGCTACCCGGACACTAAATTTCTCCCATAGACCAAGGGCACACAGCGTCTTTTGGTCCAGCGATGTGGTAGCCAGCACTACCCCCACTCGGGACATTTTTGCAGGGGTACGACCGAGGACTGCAAGGAGGCTATGAAGACGTGGCAAAGAAACTCGACCGCCTTGTAGCGGCACGTACTGCGAAAGGCCCTCCAAGTCGTCCAGCATCAGCAGGGAATGTGGGCATTGGTGCGCATCCTGTACAGCTTGGGCTAGTGTGTCGCATGCGGCTTCTTCTCCCAAGCTCGCAAGTTCTTGCCCCGTGAGATGTCGACGAAAGGTAAACCCGCCGGCCAAGGAGCCAAGGTGAGCAAGCACAGCCGACTTCCCAGCGCCGGGAGGGCCTTGAAGAAGAATCGTCACAAGGGGCAGCTGGCCACCGTTACGAGCTTGATCGAGGGTAGTTAGTAGGCTCTGGACGAGGGTCGGTACCTCGGGGCGGAAGGCCACAAACCCCATGCGTTGGTGCGTGGCCCACTGCTGGCTCGCAGCGCCAAAGTGGGGCTTTGCTTCGCGGAGCGCCCGCAGCAAGTCAAGCATACACAAGTTCAATTTCGACGATGATAAGTCGCTTTTAATTACATCAGCATCCAGCACATCATGCTTACGACTGACCTGTCGCTGTAAGGCAAAAGACAAGCCTCCCTTGACGACGCCCTCGATCTCCGCGCCAGTAAAATTAGGCGTCAATCGTGCGAGCTGGTGGAAGTCTACGTCGGCGGACAAGCAACCCTCGTTGGCAAAACCCCGGGTATGAATATGAAATATCTGTGCCCGGCCTGCTTCGTCGGGTAGACCAACCTCCACATGGACCTCAAGACGGCCTGGGCGTAAGAGTGCGTCATCCAGGAGGTCTTTCCGGTTGGTGGTGCCGATGCACAATATGTTGTCAAAGGCCGCCAACCCGTCGATCTTGGAAAGAAGCTGGTTAACGCAGCTGTCCAGAACTCCCGACGAATCCCGCAGCGTCCCCCGCTTTCGCGTCAAGGCGTCTATCTCGTCAAATATGATTACGTGCAAGGCCGAGGCGCTGCCTTTCTCCTTGAATTCTTGTTCAGCGTCCTGGAAAATGGCCCGGATATTCTCTTCGCTCTTACCCACCCACATGGACAGAAGCTCTGGCCCAGAAATGAGTTTAGGTTTAGCAGCATGCAGTAATGCGGCGAGTTGACGTGCCACGAGCGTCTTACCCGTGCCTGGTGGCCCGTGTAACAAAATGCCCCGGACGTGCTTGACGCCAAGTCGCTTGGCCATGTCCGGAGACAGGAGGCGCGATGCCAAGGCCCGGCGCAGCAAGGTTATAACGGGGCCATCCAGGCCACCAATGTCCAGCTGATGTAGGAGTGCAGATGTGTTCTTGGAGGCAGAGTTGGTAGTGATTGCGGCTTCGGTATCCTCACCTTCATTCATGAGAAGCTCGCGCAGGAGGGCCAGGGATGTGTTCGGTGTCGGAGAAGTGGGAGTTTGGGGAGCTTGGGGTGTACGAGCCATGGCATGTTTGCCGCGTGCCATGATTATTCGATAGAGAAAGTTTGCTGTGCTGGTATCAGTGTGTGGGGGAAGAGGGTAAGGGCGTCGTCGAATAAGGAGGAGGTTGTGGGAGTGATGAAAGCGCTTCGTGCAGAAGATCGAGAACAATGCAAGATGAAAGTGCAAAAGAGAAGTATCTTGTGTGTTGTTGACAATGCCTGCATTAAATACATGCACGAGGCTTCTTAGATGGAGGAAAGTGGGGCGCGTACATCGTCGCCGGAAAAGTGAGGTTGAGACAGAGGCGTTTGGTACGAGGGAGGAGAAAGGGGTGATGATGATTGGATTATCGTGCTGCAATATTATTTCTCAATAGGTTTAACACCAACCAGGACATTGAATTAAAATGCAGGAGACTTGACGCTAAGGGAGCCAAGAAACTCGCACCGAACAAAACGCCGCCGGACAAGAGGCAAACGTGAAGCGTATGCTCTTCTGCTGCTGCTAAATTGCATGGATGATTCAGTGAAAGAGCGTGGACAGAGGGTTGAAAATGCTGTCAAGGCCCAAGGCCCCTCTATTCAATAAGTAGGCAATGATCCAATACTGTGGCTTAATGCACGGGTAGAACATTTTCTTTGGAGTTAGAACTCGTTGACGAGAAAGCAAGAATGCAACTCGCCAAATGGAGAACGAGAAACATATGACGAGAGAGGGGTGGCGTTGTGGAGGGAAGGAAGCCTTACTACACGGGGGGGAGGAGAGTGCTCGGTTTGCTTTTGCTGCATTTCCCTTGGCCTAGAGTCACATTATTGGAAATGGTCACAAGAAAATATAAAATGCGTGCTGGTACAGAACAGGTGCATGTGCAGATGTATATGTCCCTTTTTGTCCCCCCCCCATCTGCTCCCCCGAACAGAACACTGATATTCTTAACTGCAACATTCCCTCCCCACTCAACACATAGGAAACATACCTACAGTCAAGACAATGCCGTCCATTTACGAGCTTAAGAAGACGCTGGGTCTCAAAGCTGGCGAGGTGCTGAGTGACGGCTATGTGGTCAAGGACGTCGAGGTTCGTTTTGCTGGGTAGGAAGGGCGGCGTTTTTGGTCATGAGTGTCTTCAAGCAAGGACGACAAAGAGAATGACAAACTGGCAAAAATCCTCCCTAAACTGTGAGTAAACCGATCCGTCTAATTCAGAATTTTTTCTGTCGGATATTTCATTGTCTCCCTTACATGTCCTTCTTACTTATTTTTCGAGGGGTGGGGATCACGACAAGAAAAGGTTGTGGTGAACAGAGCTATGTGCTTGGGCGACGAAATTATGTGTCTGTGTATACATTTGAGGGTAGAACCATTGACAAGCCTTCTCGTGCTCAAAGCCGTTTCACCTTTCACCACTATCTTGCTTTTGTCTCCCTACCTCCTTCCGTTTCCCAACTTCTCTGGGTTCTCATTTACCCCCCTTTGGTTGCAGGCCACTATGGACGAGAAAAAGCCGCGTGAGCTCTACAACTTCAAGGTCCACCTCTGGCTCTCACCTCCCTCGTCACATTTGCCTGGCCAGAAGCGTAGTCATGTTATGTGTAATGACTTGCTGGAAGACGCAAAGCAAGCTCTTCTGCAGACGGCGGAGGAGCGGAAGATCATGTATAGTTCTTATGGCTCTCCTTACGAGATGCACCTGGAGCACATCAGGGCTATATCCTCTGGGCTGATGCAGCAAGAGCAGGAAGATAAAGGGGAATACCAAAAGCAAGAGTGGCAGGAGGACGAGGATGAGATAGGGCTGATTGAGGTGCATGCTTTGGCGGTGGCCAAGCGCCGCAGGGACTTACCTCGTCTTTCAGAATTAGAGAAGGGAACGAGCGAAAATGAAGAGGAGGCGGCAGACGATGAGATGAAGCGACAGGGATATCGAATAGTGAAGGCACATTTTAAGTCTGGCCATTGCCCTCTTTGCGGGAATGAGGTCGCGCTCGGTGAGCATATTGCCAAGCCCAAAGAGGACCGCAGCCGCGGGGGATGGGCACATTCCACATGCCTCGCCAACTGCCCTGAGATGCCGATGACTCCCACGAAAACAATTATGGATGGAGAGGGGGCCATTACGAATATCAAGGAATGATAAGAATAGAGACGTGAAGGCGGGGAGAGAGGGAGAGAGATACAAGCAAGCGGGTATGAGTGAAGTGGTTGCGAGAGATATAGTGTAAGAGCTTCTTGAGAAGAGAATGATGAAGAGGGAGAGGAAAAACGTGAGCAGCATAGACGAAGATTCGAAGAGTCTTGATTTTAATGCCTGTGTGTGATAACAGATACAGAAAAAGTGGGCGTGAGGGTATGTCAGATTGGTCTCAAAAGAGGAATCTTTGAGACCCAAAAAATCGAGAATCCATACACGTAGAATCTCTTTCAAATCGCCTCACCGTCTCCATGTTTCCTTGTTATTTCTTTCTCCTACTTTTTTGCTTTCTTACTTCACTATTTTCTACCACATAGTGCAGCCCTTTTGCCGCTCGACTGGACAAAGACTATGACACAGCACATCTGGGGCCAGCACATCTAGATCCATGTCAGAAACCAGACACAGTTGTTAGATTGAAAGGAAGCCCTCCACCCATTTCTTTCTCCCCCCTTAAATTATCACCAGCTGATTTTTTCGGACGCGTAGATTGAACGTATGCTCCGAGTCATAGTCTGCGTGCAGATCCCGTCGATCCACAGAGTCGTAAGAAGAAATTAAGCTGTCCATCACCGCCAGGATCACCACCCTTACCATGAAAGAGGTAAGAGAAGAAATTGAAAAACTCACGTAGACCTTGATGCAATACTTTGCTCATTTCATGCTTTCACAGTCTCTAAACGATATTCATAACATAGCCAACTAAATGTAGAAATCGACAAAAAGTCGAAATCACGCACAAGATGTAAATATACGGTCAATTATGCTTTCTTCGCATCGGCCTCGGAGAAATCAAAGGGAGTAAGTAACTGCCTCCCAAACCACTTCCCTCGAGGAAACAGAGTCCAGTACACATACGGGAAGAGGTGTTGCTTGACCCAGAAATAGAACTTGCTGGGCTCCCCCTGATCGGGGAAGAAAAGCTTGCCCGTAAAAGTCTCTTGGGGTTTGGGTCCGTAGATAAATTCGCTGCCATGTTGTGCGGACAGGTGGATGAAAGGATAGAGGGAGGAAGTGAGCGCTTTATCAAAATCAGCCAGTTAGACTGTACGAGTGCATATCCCTTACTCAATACTTACGTAAGCAGCAGTCTATCGTAACTCAGTGGAATAGGACAGCTCGAGTAGCCATCATACTCCGCCGAGGGTTGCTTGCCTTGCATCACACGTTGAAGATTATGCGTGACCACTGGCGCCATGGCGGCGACGGCCGCTGTGTGTTCATTTGTCATGGGATTACGAGGAAGGAGACGAAAAAGTGGAATGAGGCCATCGCTAAGATTTATCACACCCGAGTTCTGGCGCTCTCACAGACATTTTTATGTTTGGCTTACATGTCTCGCAAACAAGCAAAAGCACATCCATTTTAATACACACGTCTTACCCATGGTCTTGGAAGTCGGGAGGGCACTTGCGTCCGCAGAATCGCCCAGGGCAAAGACATTGGGATACTTCTTGTGCTGCAAAGTTGCCTTATCGACGTCGACAAAGCCCTGTTTTGATCATATATATGTAATGCGAGTGCGGAGTATAAAGCGTGGCGAGCTATGTTAATTAGACCCACTATTGTACAATAGCACAAATGCGACAAAGTCACATAACGCTTCGATACTCCCTCAGAAGAGAACCATTAAGAGATAGATATCCAACTGTTCTTATTTCTCCCCTTTATCGGAATATACACTTACACTTTCATTAAGTAATGTGCTCTCTTTCAAAACTTCAGGTACAGACATGGGCGGGGTAACATGCAGCATGGCAAAGGGCATCGTGATCTCCGTCCCTTCCTTCTCCCCGCCAATTTCCCGAAAAGTCGCTTCCTTTTTCTCTGCATCCACTGATACCAAAACCGTTTGATGATATCGCTTCACACCTCGTGCATCCGCCTCGGCGTTGAGCACGGGATTATATTCATTGACTCCGAACATGCGAGGCGCAGGCAAGGGAAGAGCGAAATGGATGTCAAAGTTTTCCTGATTGGGGTGTATTAGCGAAAGCGTGTGTTTAATCGCGCAGTCTTATACAAGAGGACTGCTTACTAAAATCGGACAGATGTACACATACACAAGGATCGATCCATCCTCTGCGCCCACTTACTTACCCGCTTTCCCTTCTTCCGCAAGTGGTCCTCGGTCATCCACATGATCTTCTGGGGCGCCCCCCCGCACTTAACAGCCCCGGCAGGCTGCGTGAAAATGGCATTACCGCGTTCGCCTCCAGAAGAGAGGCGCTGCACAGTTGCCCACGTGTTCGGGGCATACTTGGGGTCTGTGACGTAATAAATAGATGTGCGTAGACGGTTTAGGCACTATCCATAAAAGATAGGGACAGACAGAGTCCCATCATAGTCAAGAGAGAGGTGATTACAGATAAATCATCATTCAAATTAAAAAGGAAGGCGAAAGCTGAGAAACATGGTGCTTCAAAAAGAGGAAAACTCACGGTAATTTGAGCAGACGCCGCTCTCTGGCCCCTTCTCCAGTGCCTCCGTCAAGCCCGGGATCTTTTCCCAATCGCATCGCACCCCCGTCGCTACGATCAAATAATCGAAGCCGATATTTTCTCCGCCGGCCAAGGTGACCTTGTTATCCTCGGGCAAAATGGCGGCGGCTGGGGCCTGGATCCAGCGGACCTACAGTATCGGGAAGGCGCAACGACCCAACGTGGAGAACGATGATTTCGGAGGTGGACAAATGGAAAAACAGATAAAGAGCACAAATTTAAGACCGCTTCGGTACATAAAGAGGCAACTGGAAAATTGAAATAGAGATTGCATAGGAAGAGATCTACCACGTACCCCTTCAGGAATTACACTGGCAGTGGTGCGCTTCGTGGCCTCAATATCAAAAATACCCGCCCCCACGAAAGTCCACCCAGGCTGTTGGTGTTTATTGCGGAAAGGAAACGAAAGGCACAGGTCGAAAGGTCGGTCCATGAGAGAGTCCCATTAAAAAGAGGAATAAAGGACAGGTCGTTCCCTTCTGATCTGCTTCCTGGTACCTGGTAGTAATGCACATCGGACGGCTCAACGATGCATATGTCTTCCACTCCCGCATTCTTTAATTGCGCCGCAGTCCCCACGCCCGCAGTACCCCCGCCAAGGATCAAAACGCGATGCCTCTCCCCAGTCGTAGGAAGGGACGGTGAAGAGGCTAGCGTGCGTACGAGTCTAGGGGGAATAGCGCGGGTGTTGTGAGCGTGGACCTGTTGGAGTATGAGTATCAGATATGGTCGGAAATCGTTGTAGGTGGAAGTTTAACGACAGCCCTGATAGAAAACTGAGCCAGTAGTATCGAAGTCATAAGCAGATTGTGCTGTCGCGAAAATGGTGCAACCTCCATGGATCTTGGACACGCTTTCTTCCACGCGATACCCACAAACTCTCACCTTCTGCAGTCCCAGCAGACGCCCAGCCAACATTCGACCAGCAAAAGCTTGCCCGAGTCGCATCGTTCAGATCCTGCATGTTTTGGGTAGGTTGCGTACAGCGGAAGATTAGGATCGAGTCTGAAGTCTGACGCAACTCGAGGGCGTACGAGCTTGGACATCACAAACATCGTGTATGATTTCTAGAGACGCAGCCACGTGAGACTCGCCATGTCTACCAATATCAGATATAGAAAAGTGAAGGTAGCTGGCCCGAGTGGCTTTCCCTTTTCAGTGTATTTACTGTCAAAGGCATTCCTGGACGGGGCAAGGAGCATTAGTCTCAATCGGTTGACGGAACAAACGACGAACATGAAAAACGACTTATGGCGCATGTTAGGGACACCCTGCACAGCAATAATGCATCTCGGTATTGCACGTCCCCCCCCGGAGCACCCAACGCCCTTCCTTCCCGAATATACTTAATTTGAAAAGTGTCTCGAGCCTTCAACACAACCTTGCTCTTATATCCATGTATACACCAACACAGGCCGCTGCACACGACGCACGGCCGCAGGTCATCATCCTAGCGCGTTTATTACCCCGACAAGGCACACCCAACATCATCCTCCTTCGACTCACTACTCTACGCAGAAAGCGCCATGACTTTCATGTCCTCCACGACCGCTTTTCTCTTGGCCTGGAGCTCGACGGGTGTAATTGGCCTTTTCCTGATCTGTGACGGAATGTTCAGTGCCTCAGCGACTCCTTCCCATGGCCAAGCCTTCTCCAACCTGTACAACCCCTCCACCGCCTTCGGCTTTGTTCTAGCCGGCACACTACTTTTTCTTCTTGCCCTTCCCCCGCTCTATGCTCACTTTTGTAGTAGTCCTACCAAACGCCCCTGTCCTTCAAACCTGCCTCCTCTTCCCTCTCCGTTCGCCGAGGTGGCTGCCCGAGCAGGGGAAGGGGAAGAGGGACGCGATGATAGTCACGGAGCCCTCCCTCCTCTGTCTTTGGACGACGCTATCGATGCCTTGCAAGTAGATGTTGCCCATGGGTTGTACTCTACCGTAGCAAGGGAACGCCTATACCAGTGCGGGCCAAACGAGGTCAGCCCGCCTAACGCCCCTTCCTACCTGCACATATTTCTCGACGAGCTATATGAGGGCCCCCAACTCCTGCTAATGGCGGTGGGGGTGGCATATGCATTACTGGGTTCGATGGAAGAAGCGTGCACAGCGCTGGTGGTGGTGCTTTTGATGATAAATGCGGAAATAGTCACGGAGTTTCGGGCCAAGCGGGCTATGGCCAGGCTGCAGTCCACGGTGAGGGAGGAGTGGAGGGAAGGGAGGGAGGGAAGAGGGGAGAAATATTACCCGACGTGCCCGTTCTTCTTCTCCTTCATCTTATTTTTCTTTTTATCTTTATCCACCACGCACACAAACTTCCATTTCCACCCATTCTGACTTGGTTGTTCCCCCCCTCCCACAGGTTCCCAAAATTGCTGCCGTCCTCCGGGACGAGGGCCAGGAGATGGAGATTCCTGCCGTCACAGTCGTGCCTGGTGATATCGTCATTCTGAGGTATATAGGCAGATATATAGATATAAACGTATATTTACAGATGGGTATCACATGTATATTCACCTGCTTGCCCTCGGTTCCCTCTTTTCATTCTTCTTCCCTCATCTTATTACTAGACCATCACTCCTCACTCTCCTCCTCGTTTTACCCCCTTACCCCCCTATTCTCCCTAGGGCGGGTCAAGCCGTGCCTGCGGACATCTTAATCCTCTCCGCCTCCTCCTTAGAGATCGACGAGGCGGCCATCACGGGCGAAAGCATTCCTAACCACAAAAAAGCAGGGGCTCGAGGAGGAGAAGGAGGAGGAGGAAGGGAGGGAAGGAACGAGGAAGTGGATGGTGGGGTTCCTCGAGCAGGATCATTCACACCGCCTGCACTGTCGGTGGTGGTCATGGGAGGGCCCTCGCAAGAGGAGGAGGAGGAGGAGAGGAGGAGGGGCGGAGGGAAGGCGGGAGGGGGGGAAAATGTACTGATTAGCGAGCAAAAAGCGTACGGAGGTACGTGAGGCTGAGGAGATTGTCACATGCACGAGTCATCAACTCCATCCACCCACCCCTTTCGCGCCACTTTTCCGTCCGTCCCTCCCTCCCTCCCTCCCTCCTTTGCCTTCCAGGTACGATGGTCACGCGCGGGAAAGGCCTCGGGCTCGTGACTCGCATCGGAAGGCATACCTACCTCGGTAGCCTCCTCCTTAAGTCCCGCCGACTCGCCCCTCCTCGCAGTCCTCTTCAGATCCATCTCCGTGCCCTGGCTGCCCGCCTTACCGTGTTCGCCCTCCTGGCCTCCTGCTTCGCCGCTTTCATCGGTGCGGCCCGCAGCAGCAGCAGCAATCGCAGCAACGTGGGTGGGCCATCTACGAGCTGGAAAACGACTCTTCTCACCGCGCTCTCCCTTTGCTTTGCCCTTATCCCTGAGGAGCTGCCCCTCCTTATGGTGGGCGTGCTTGCAGTGGGTGCTCTGACCCTTAGCCGGAGAGGCATCTACGTGAAGAGTTTGGCTGCCCAGGAGGCCTTGGCCTATGTAGACGTGGTTCTGGCGGATAAGACCGGCACGCTGACTGAGAACAGGTTGAGTCTCGCGGAGATCACTTTGCCGTCGGCGATGGCGGGGGTGGAGGAGGAGGAAGAAGAGGAAGCCGAGGAGCAGGCGGTGGGGGAGGGGGAGGGAGGGGGGGGATCGCCGGGGGAGAAGGAGGGGAGGAGGAGGAGGAGGAGGGAGAAGAAGATGCTCAGAGAGGAGGGGGATCTAGAGGCCTTACTGGTGTCGTGGGCATACACCTCATCGACCAATTCCTTGCCTCCTTCGAGCGATGGAGGACCGGGGACTCTGTCGGAGAGGGAGGGAGGGAAGGAGGGAGACGGGATGCCGGCTACGCCGATGGTGCCGGACATTCCTGACGTCTTTGACCGGGCGGTGTTGCTGTCGTACATCCTGTGGACCGAGGAGGAGTTTCGTCCTTCCCTTTCCGCAGAGGTATGGACTGAGAAAGAGGAAAGGGAGAGAGGGACTGATGTGCGTGGCCGATTCGAAATTGTTACCGCACCAATTTATCCCTCTCTCCTTCCCTCCCTCCCTCCCTCCCTTCCTCATCTAAAAGATAAACTTGCCCGCACCCTGCACTCTACAAAAGTTCTCCTCGGTCTCGAGGCCTTCCATATCTCCCACTCACCCTCCCTCCTTTTCTTCCTCCCTCCCTTTCTCCCTCCGTCCAGGTGAAGAGCCATCTGCGGAGGATGATACCACCGCTTCTCCAGCACAAGGCCTCTCACGCCTCCCTCCTCGCTGAGGATCCCTTCGACCCCTCCCGAAAGGTTTCCGCCAGGGCGTATCGTGTGAGGAAGGGAGAGAGGGAGGAGAATGGGAGAGGGGTAGATAATCGAGGAGGAGGAGGAGGAGGAGGAGGAGGAGGAGGAGGGATGGTCCGGAATCTTTTGCAGTACGTAGGGGTACGAGGAGGAGGAGGGAAGGGAGAAGGGGGAGGGGAGGGGAAGGTGAAGGTGTTCTTCCGAGGGGCGCCGGACGTGCTGTTGGACGAGTGTGAGTATGTGTGGGTGCGCGGACAGCCCCGGCGGTTGGGGAGGGAAGAGCGTCACCAGCTGGCCGAACTGTTGGACACTTTGTGTGGAGAGGGGTTGCGCGTGCTCGGCTTTGCTGCCACTACCACTGCAGCCGCTGCTGTCGGTGCGGCAGGGAAGGGTGGAGATACCTCCCTCACCTCCTCCCTCCTTCCCTCCGCGGCCATTACGGGCTTCCTCGCCTTCGAAGACCCCGTCCGCGCGTCGGTGGCCGAGGCAATCCACACCTGCCACGACGCCGGTATACGCGTTGTGATGCTCACTGGTGACCATCAGCTCACCGCCTGCTCCATCGCCCGCCAGGTGGGCATCCTTCCCTCCCTTCCTCCGTCCCTCCCTCCTTCCTCTTCAGGCAAGGGAGGGAAGGCAAGAAAGGGGAAAAAAACTCGGCGGCCCATATCCTCTGTGTCCGCGTACCAGTCCGTGGAAGAGGGAGGAGTGGGGTCCGAGGCCGGGACGGAGGCAGGGACGGAGGGTGGGAGGGAAGAGCACTTCGTGGTGGTGTGCCCGGATACACCCGGGTGGCAAGCAGACGCGAAGCTGCTCGAGAATGGAGCTGTGTTTTGCCGCGCAAGCCCTGACGAGAAACTTGCCTTGCTGCGGGCGTTGCAGAGAGAGGGGGGGAGGGAAGGAGGGAGGGGGGCGAGGCACGTGGTGGCGGTGACGGGGGATGGCGCGAATGACGCGCTGAGTTTGGCAGCGGCGGATGTGGGGCTGGCGATGGGGAGGTACGTCGGGGGAAAGGGATGGAAGGAAAAGAGGTGCGCGCTAGTACTTCCATACATATTTATGTATGAGTGTGCAAGCATGGCCCGAGGCATTTTTTTCCTTCTCCACCTCAACCTCCTCCTCTTTCCCTCCCCTCCCTCCTCCCAGGAGCGTCGACCAGGCCAAGGCCGCGGCCGGCATCGTGGTGGCCCACGAGGAGTTTCCTGCCCTTCTACACACCCTGAGGGAAGGGCGTCGCCTCTTTGCCAACTTCCGCAAAGCCCTCGCATTCTACCTCGGCGCCAAGTCCGCCCTCCTCCTCCTTTTCCTCCTCGCCCCTCTCCCCCTCTCCCCCCTTCAGATCATCCTCCTCGAGCTCTTCATGGACGTCGGGGCCTCTACGACCTTCACGCTTGAACCTGCCGACGGCGATCTCATGCTCATCCCTCCTCGCCACCCTTCCCTCCCCTTCTTTGACGACGAGCTCCTCCAGGCCACGCTGGCAGGAGGGCTCTCCCTCCTCCTCGTCGTTCTCCTTTCTGGAGGCGCGTCTGATGGGCATGGCGGGAGGGAGGGAGGGAGGATGGACGCATTAGAGTACAGGCAATCCCTCTACTTTTACGGGTGGCTGCTTGGGCATATCTTCCTGGCCTTGCACCTGCGGTCCTTCCATCAGCCCCTTGTGGTCAAGGGCGTTTTCTCCAACCCCGCCTTCCTTGTGTGGGCAGGGGCTGTCCTCCTCCTTGTCGTCCTCCTCGCCCTCTTCCCCCCCCTCGGTCAAGTTCTTGGCCTGGTGGGCTTGACCCGGCGAGAATGGTTTCGTCTGACTTCGCTGGCTCTCGTGGGCACGGGATGGATGGAAGGATGGAAGCTGAGGAGATGGTATGGGCCAGGGGGTTCTCACGCGAAGGAGACAGCGATCTTGATGAGAAGGAGGAGAGGTAGGGAGGAGAGCGAGGAGAATCACCAGGTCGTGGTCGTCAGAGAGGGGGCAGCGAGGATTGTGGCAGCAGCAAAAGCGGGGGGACCGTCGATGGTTACGGAAAAGGATCGCTTGTTAGGGTAGCAGCGAGAGAAGGAGCGAGGGTGGATGAGGTGAAGCCGGTTTGTTAAGAAGAAAGGAAGAAAAAAATTGGGAAGAAAAGTTGTACGATAAGGCTCCCCTACACGTTGCGTCTCTTGCCCCCTCCCTCCCACCTTTATTTACTCTATAGGTTGGCAAAATATCTACCTCTTGGCTCCCTGTTTCCTACGACAACGCCCCTCCCCCCCGGCCCTCCTCTCACACCGTTTCAGCCTGTCAATGGCCTGTGGACACGAGGGGAGGAATGGAAACGAGCAAGACGCAAGCTAATCAATTGGCATTCACAGGACAAAGCAAAGAAATCTGAAGCCATGGCTGAATTAAGTACGCATTACAACAAACCGGTTACTTCTTCATTCCTTTTCTACGCGGGCAAGGCCACCCTATCCTACGATCTTTTTTGTCATCATATGAAACATGCATTCTATTGCTTTCACCCTTCCCCCCTCCTCTTCTTCCTCCATTTCTTTCACACAACTTTTTTTTACAAGGATGATAACGCCGCAACCCGCCCCCCCTCATTCACCTCCACTCCTCGTAACGAGGAGATTTCTTGCATGCGGCCTTCCAGCTCCTCGGCCCCGAAAAGCACACCTAGAGGAAGGGAGGGAAGGAGGGAGGGAAGAAGGAAAGGGGGGGGGGAAGATAGAGCATTATGTGCAGTTGATACTGTCATCACACAAAAGAACGGAGAGGACGGGGAAGGAGGGGAGGAGGGAGGGCAGGACATACCAAGATAACTGAGATGATCGTTAATGTTGGCGTCGATGTAGTACTGGTTAGAGCAATGCTTATCCTCGCCCGTGGGGTCACATATGACGTAGGATGATTCGTCTTCGGAGTAGAACACTTCGAAAGGCGAGTGGTGGAAGCCCAGGGCTGGGCGGAAAGAGGGAAGAAGGGGTGGAAGGGACGGAGGGAGGGTTAAGAGAAAGCGAGAATGAAGGTGTATATATGGGTACACGTTATTCGACAGTCTGATGGCACGTGTTAGGGCACTGGAGCCTCCATGTCTTCCTCCCTCCCTCCCTCCTTCCTCGGACGTACATTGCGGTGGTAGATGGGGCACGGGGTCGCGGTGGTGGACAAGGCGGAAGAAGGGGATGGAGGGGATGATGGTCTGGTTGAAGAAGGAGGAGAACTGAAAGGGGAAGGGAAAGAGGACCGAAAGAGGGAAAAAAACAGACATCAATGGTATGCTATGCGCGTCGTACAGATAGGGGACCCTCTCCATCCCCCCTCCCTCCCTCCCTCACCTCCTTGTTCCCCACGCGCGGCTGGCCGAAGGTAGTCGTCTGCGTGACGGGATATGAGAGAGCGAGCAGATCCAGCATGCACAACACGGCCAGGGCAGCTCCGAGAGAGTGTCCTTGGAAAATAGGGAGGGAGGGAAGGAGGGAGGGAAGGAGTGAGGGGGGGAAGGAGGGAGGGAGGGAAGGAGGGGCAGGAGCAGGCGCTTAAGAAATCTGGATGGGTGAAGGCTATCATGCCGGCCCACTCCCTCCCCAATTCCTTATCTATCGTTGAGGGATGGAGAAATATGATCGGTCGTACCGCGTTTGGCAATCGCTCCCTCCCTCCCTCCCTCCCTGCCTCCCTAGTCCTTACCAGTGATCCATATCGGCGCCTGAGGATGCTGCTCCAGCAGGGCCTGGATGGCCGGCAAGAGCTGGGACTGGAGGGCGCCATAGGTGGCAAGGAATCCTGCGTGGACCCTGCAGTGCTGGGAAAGGGAGGGAGGCTGATAGGTAGGGATGCCTTATGTCCGATGCCTTGGCCACAAGCCACCCCCTGGTGACCAACAAGAACAGAAAGCCCTCCCTCTTTCCCTCTCTTTACTCGCTGCCTCCCACTCTTCCTCCCTTCACTCGTTGCTTCCCTCTCTTCCTCCGCACTCACCACACACCCATCCTCCGGCCAGGGCGTGAGGATGCTATCAATGTCGTCGATCCAGTTTTTCAGGCTCGTCGTGTCCGTGCCCGCAAACGCAACTATAATAACACCTGATAGGAAAGGGAGGGCGCATATACGCAGATGAGCTTACATGCAAGGCCTCAATGTAAAGTGATTCAATCTATCTAATTTCATCACATCGTACTCTCCATATTACCATACACTTTCTGCCATGTCCTCCCTCTCTTCCGTTTCCCTCACCTTTATCAGGGTCCCATCCCACGAAGCCATTCCCATTGTGCTCGCTGTCGTACACACGCGTCACCTGCGTGTGCGGATGCCGAAGGCAGGCACTGAGTGGAGATTGAAAGAGTTAAGAGAGCGCATTTAGGGTATGGTATAGGCCATCGCACGTCTGGGAAACAAGGCAGCAGAGCAACGTATACGTGCCTTCCCTGTCCGCCCCACCCACCCATTTGCCTTTCGCACCTGCATAACCACGTCTCACACGCGCTAGTCCGACAGTAGTAAGCCGCGGCGGAATAGTCGAGTAACACTTGCACCATATTCTCGTCGTACGGGTCAGGAAGACGACTGGAGGGCTTTGCCAGGCGGGCGGAGGGCTGGAGGGGGAGGAGGAGGAAGAGAAGGAGGAGGAGAAGGGACCATGGAAAGCAGGGCAGAGACGGGTCATCCTTTCTCCTCTTGCACCTTGAAAGCGGGGAGAGATGAACGACAAGCATTCTGGGCCTGCGCATGTGTGAGAGTGAAGGTTAAGGACGTCCTGTCAAGGAAAGAGGGCGGAACTTGCACGGGGAAGAAAATTGAGGAATGTGAGGACGAACGGCATTAAATGAAGGCACCGCAGTCCACGGGTGCTGCCTTCCTTCGGGTTGTAATGCAGATTTGGAGAGGCGTTGTGTGAGTAGAGTGAACCTGGCAGGGCTGGAAACTTGTTGCCTACAGGTAGTGTCTGGAGTTTCAGCGAAGCACCCTGACATGAGAAGGCAACGACGTTGCTTAGTGCTTATCATCCCTCTCCTTTGATCTACCTCGCAACCCTCCCAGTCCCCTTGTCTACGGCACAATCAACCCCACAGCCACGACTAGTACCACTTATAAAAGCTCAGCACGGCAAATACGGCGCCTGTTACGGACCGAGGTATCCGTAGACAGGTAAAAAAACATGACCGCCAACACGACCCCATGCCGGGGAGGCTACGGAGGACCGCACGGACGACCACCATTACCACCGAGGAAAGGCCAGCACGGACGCATTTTCTTGACCTCTATTCCCCTTCTCGTGGTCCTCCTTCTTGTGCTCCTCCTCCTCTTGTCAACTGCAGAAGCTATCAAACGTGCCCCCACACCGGCCGCCACCGGAAGCAAACCCTCCCCCACTACCTCTCCTTCCAACCCCCCATCCACCACCAAGAAATCGAGAGCTACATCCAAAATACTGCCGGCCACACCGAATAGACCATCGGAAGAGACTTGCCATGCAGAGAGGTATGCATGAGATGGCAATTCTATTTATATTTCCAAAGGTCAAGTCTCATCCCGTGTTACTTCACACACGTCCTCACACTCCCGGCCCTGGACCCTCCACCCTTCCAATCTCCATGAAATAAACTACACTCCCATCAGTCAAAGCGGGGGGCTTACCATCAACCTCCTGAGTGACGGGCAAACACGCGTCCTCTCCCTCCCAGTCTCCACCACCCCGCACACCCTCCGTCGTCACCTTCTGGCCCAGGGCCTCGTGGCCACTCCACAGGCAGAAGGTACGACGCTTATGTCCAGGGTTTTATCCATACCTCTCCACAAACACATCTTTCTCCCCTCCCTGCCTTCTTTCCCTCTCTTTTACTAAGCACCGCATTCCCTGTCCGTAACCCCCACTTCTCATACGTACCACAGGCCTGCGACTTCGGAGGTTGAAGAAGGGAGGACGGCCAGTGACGCAAGGTAAGAAAGAACGAGTGAGATAGGGACGAGTAAAACAATGGAATACATTCTATAACAATGAACTAACATGCATCATACTGATGCTTTACGGAATACATTCTATAACAATGAACTAACATGCATCATACTGATGCTTTACGGTTACCTTCAGGTCTGAGTACCGCCAATGAGCTCCAAAACGGAGACACTATCCTCCTTCCCTCCTCCTCCTCCTCCTCCTCCTCTTCCTCCTCTCCCTCCCCCTCTTCATCTTCCTTCTCTTCCTCCTCCTCCTCCTTCGCACCTTATCCAAAGCTTGCCTACGTTCAGAAAAAAGGAGGGAGGGCCACGAGCTTCCGGGACATGGAGCTCTACAAGGTAGGGAGGGAGGGAGGGAGAGAGAGAGGGAGGGCTAGTGTTAGTGTCAGCTAGAAGAAGATAATTAATCTATATCCTCTTTATTGCATTCCTCCATTGCACTCCTTTTCTGGAATATTGCAATAACCTTTCTCTCTTTCCCCCCTCTTTCCTCTTAGGTCGTGAAGCAAGACAGACCGTTCCTGACCCTCGCCACAGTCAACCCCTCCTCCCTGTCCTCCTTCATCTCCCGCCTCTCCGTGGGCGCCCGCCGGGTCGGACTCCTCTATGGCTGGCTCGAAGAAGAGGGAGAGAAAGGGCTGGAGGGAGGGAAGAGGGTGGGGCACGTGGCGGCCGTGCTTGAGGTGGAGGAGGAGTGGCAGGAGCATGGGTGAGGGAGGGAGGGAGGGAGGGAGGGAGGGAGGGAGGGAGGGAGGGAGGGAGGAAAAGCACTTGTCAGGGAATGCACGCTCGCCATTTTATTTTTCCAAAGGCTCCATCCTGCCCTTCTTTGTCTCCCCGCCTCCCGCCTTAACCTCCCCATCCCCTGTCCACAGCTCTAACGGCCGACTGGACGACCGGGGCCTCTTCCAGCTCCACCGCCACTCCCACCCCTCGTCCTCCTCCCCTCCCTCCTCCTCCCACCACATCAACCCCACATTGGCTCGCGCTGCTCGGGTGGCGGCTGCGCTGGGCTGGTGCCCCATAGGGTGGATTGCGGCCAGGCCAGGAGGAGGAGGGGAGGGAGGGAAGGAGGGAACAAAGGAGGGAGCGTTCCTGAATGGGCAAGAGGTGCTTGTGACGGCGCGTTTGCAGGTAGGTGTGTCCGTCTGGAGAAGAGTGGGAAGAGAGGGACAGGAAGAGGGGGAGGACGCGTAGAAGATGTCGACTACTCATTTTCTTTCCTATTCCACCATGCGCAGATTGAGGCCATGAAGCAGCCCCCTTCCTCCCTCCCGACCTCCTTCGGTTCCTCCTTCTTGACCTTGGCAGTGAACACGTCGGCAGCGTTTGCGGCCCAGCATCCGGTAGAGGCCTTCCAGGTGTCGCAGCAGGCGGTGCAGATGGTCTGGGACGGGCTAATCGCCGAGGGAGGGGTTGAAGGCGTCATCAAGACGACGAGGTAAGGAGTAAGGGACATGGGCGAGACACTGCACAGGCTCGTTGTTCACCCTCCCGTCCTCCCTCCCTCCCTCCCTCCCTTCCTTCCTCCACTCATACAGCGACGTATTTGTCTCGGGCGACACCAGGCGCGAGGTCGATACTGCCCTGTTCATTCTGCCCCTCGCAATCACCCCTGCATCCACCCCTCCCTCCCTCCCTTCCTCCGCCCCTTCCTCGATTGTGCGGAACACCTTGCCCCCGCTGAAGAACGACGACGACTTGCGGACTGCCTTGTTGGGTCAAAGCGGCGGGAACAGGTAGGGGGAATGGAGGGGGAAGAAGGGAGGGAGGGAAAGAGGGAGGGAGTGGAGGAGGGAGGAAGAGCTCTATGACCCATCGGACGGAGGGAGGGAGAATGGGAGGAAGATCGGGTGCATTCTTCATTTCACTAGATCGGCCATTAACATAAACCAATACGCAGGTGGCTGGAGACACGCGAGAAGAAGCTTCTGACCAAGCTCGCTGACTTCCACCTCCTTGTCTACCTCGCCAAGTGCGTACATGTCCTTTTTTTCCTCCCTCCCTCCCTCCCTCCCTCCCTCCCTCCCTCCCACCCTCCCTCCCTCCCTCCCTCTGACTCGCGAAGCTTTGTTTTCCCTCCCTCCCTCTGACTCGCGAAGCTTCGTTTTCCCTCCCTCCCTCTGACTCGCGAAGCTTCGTTTTCCCTCCCTCCCTCCTTCCTCCCCTCCCTCTCCCTCATTACCAGGTACCTCCGCACGGATGATCTGACCAAACTCTGCACCGCCATCGTCGCCCTCGGCGGAGGAGGGAAGGGGGGAGAAAGGGGAGGAGGGAAGGGGGGAGGAAGGGGAGGAGGGAAGGGAAAGAGTTTAGGAAGTCCAACAGTCCCACCGGCGGTACGGGCGCTCTTAGAGGCCTTGTGCGAGGAGGGGTGAAAAATCGAGCGTGAAGAAGGAATAGGGGAGAGAAGAATCAAAGCAAAGAAAAATAAGCCGGTAAATCATGACGGCCATAAAGAAGGCGGCAAAACGTTCCTAGAGAAGACAGCGACGATCACAAAAGCTGCTGAGGGTCGCGATATTTCCATGTTTCTCTCGTGTGTCTCTGTCAGTGTTGAGTAGGTTCTTTATTTCCTCATTTTCCTCATTTTTCTGCTTCAGTTTTCTGTGCGCACTATCAAATCAATCTCTTCTCATTCTTCTCCCCCTTCTCCCTTTTCTCCTCCCCCTCCTTCCCCTCATTGAGGTGCTCGTGACGAGTAGTCATCGTTCTTGTTGGATTTCTTTCAGCATCGATTTACAGCTCGCTGTGTCGCTATCGTCTACCTCATTACATCAAAATCATAATCATTAATCATTCCATGATTCATCGATATTGTTACCTCCATCCCCTAATCATGATTCATCTCTTCACCCGCCCGACCGGCTCTTCTTTCTCCCTCCCCCTTCCACCCTCATTTCCAAGACAGGACAAGGAAGAGGAAAATCTCAACTCTACACTCCAATAATGTGTGGGCAAATGAATCCCTCCACTGTACCTATACATGATTGACCTATCACCGCCACATCTCCATTACCCCTCCCTCACTGCGTCTACTTCTCCCACTTCACCTCCCCCGGCGCTGGGAACAAGGCCAAGCCCCTCTTCAACTTTCGCAGAGCTTCCATCGTCTCCACGAGCACAAGTTTTTTTCCCCCCCCTCCCTCCTCCCCTTCCTCCTCCTCGGCTGCGCACACCGTGTCTGATGTATGCTTCGACGAGTGCACGTATACGGCGAGCTTCCTTCGCTCGGGCGCCGAGGAGGCCGAGATGTGCTTGTCCCAGAAGGAGACTAGATCGGCCTTGGTCAGCGAGCGGAGGGCAGCCACCTCACTAGAAGGAAAGTGGGAGGGAGGGAAGCAAGCGGAAAAATGAGTGAAAGGAAGAAAGAGGGGTGGCAGAAAGGACGGAGGAATGAAGGGAAGGAGGGAGAAAGAGGAGGAAAAGGAGGGAGAAAGGGAAAAAGAGACGTACCGCTTCTCTCGGTGAAAGTCGTAGCGGCGCTCGACGATCTGACCCCAGTATCTGTACGCCTCCTCGCTGAGTCTCTTGTCCTGGACCGGGCCATGGTAACGGTTGGAAAGAAGGAAGAGGAGAGGAGGGTTAGGAAGACAGGAAGATTGATGCTGCCTTCATGGCTCCATCCTCCCTCCGTGCCTGTTTTTCATCCCGCCTGCCCTCCTCCTCTCCCCTCGTCTCTGCCTCCGTTCCTCAGTCCCTCCCTCCCTTCCTCCCTTCCTCACCTTTTCAAGCTTCATGCTCTCCACTGCCAGCAGGTGGGAGGAAAATTCTTCATCTGACAAGGTCCCCAGCTCCGCCTCCCGGAAGTGAACCATCCAGTCCTACCAGAGGGAAGGGAAGGAGGAAACCACGCGGAGGACGTGTGAGGATGTATGATGCATCTTGTCTGCACCTCGAGGCCGTCAGTTGCGTGGTCCCCTTTCCTTCCCTCCCTCCCGCCCTCCCTCCCGCCCTCCTCCCTGCCACCCTTCCTGCCCCGCGTCGCTTCTGCCCTCCTCACCTCGATGAACCCGTCCAATTGCGGGGGGCTGGCCGAGGGCGATTGGACCACTACGCTCAGGCCCTGGGCCCCGTTCATCCGCCGAAGGAAGGCAAAGACAATATAGCCAAGCTGCTGCTCCGTCCTCAGCTTCTGATAAGCGCTGGTGGAGGCCACGTGAGCGAGCACGTCCAAAATGACGTCGTCCTTAGTGTTCTAGGGAGAGGGAGGGAGGGAGGGAGGGAGGGGATGGGGATGATGGTGCCTGGAAGACTGACGACACTCAGTCACACGGACTGTCCCTCCCCCCCCCCTCCCTCTCTTCCTCCCTCCCTTCCTCCTTTCCCTTCTCCTGGCACTCACCCCTCCCGTCAAGTGCGTGGGGCCGCACTGAATGAAGACCTCCGCGGCGCTGTTGTCCTCCTCCAGGTTTGGTCCGGCTGTCTGATAGACAAGGGTCGTGTTGGCCGGCAGCACCACGGCACGCTCTTCCGGCTGCTCCCCGTCGTAGAGGGGAGCGAAGCCCCAAGCCTAAGGAGGCGGGAAGAAGGAGAGAAAGGAGGAAAGGAGGGAGGAAAGGAGGGAGGGAGAGATAAGGGAGGGAGGGAGAATGATAGGTGTAGCCACCCGCTGGTTCTCTTTCGACAGGTGGCTTCAGAAGGAAGGCTGGTCATCCTCCTCCCTCCTTTCCTCCCTCCCCCCTCCCCTTAGACACCGACCTCCTTCAAGGTCTGCACGTACTCCGCAGCCTCTCTGGCCTCCACGTTCCCGTGCGCGTAGGCATCACAGTCCAACCGACTCATGCCTCGAATAAGGAAAGGAGGGAATGGGGGGGGGGGGGGAGGAAAGAGAGGTGAGGTACGAGCAAGGAGGTGGAAAGGAAAAAGAGGTGAGATAAGAGGGAGGGAGGAAGGGAGGGAGGTCGCGGCTAGCCTACCTTCTTCGACGACGTCGATCATGCTCTGGAGGTTACATGTGTCGAGGTCCTCGAGGAACTGGATGTACTGCTGGAGGTGCCACGCTTGCCCGTCTGGGGAAGGAGCGAGGGTGGGAGAGAGGGAGGGAGGGAGAAGAGAGGTGAGTGTTTGATGCGCGGTGGTGTCATTCGGTCATTCGAAAGGGGGGGGGGTAGGGAGGGAGGGAGGGAGGGAGGGAGGGCGTACCGAGGACTTGACGGGTGTTGTAGAGGGCGCGTTCGTAGGGCGCCTCACGATCAAAATTCATATACTCGCGGAGGAGCGTCAGCCGGTGCTTGTTGAACTTCAGCTGCACCTGAGGGAGAGAGGGAGGAAAAGAAGGGAAGAAGGGAGGGGAGGTGAAGGCGGTGGAGATGGGAAAGGGTAAATCGGTGCCTGTTTATCTCTAGGTGCACGTGAGGGCGGAAGAAAAGAGGAAGGAAGGGAGAAGGGAGGGAGGGAGAGAGGGAGGGAGGGCGTACCTCCGGGTCATTGGGGCCCTTCTGTTTGATTTCTTGGAGGAGGCCTTTGGTCTTGCCCGCCACCTTGCTCAGGAGGACGGGCAGCTTATGCGAGTAGCCTGAGACCTGGGCGGGGGCGGAGGGGAGGAGGGAGGGAGGGAAAAAGCGGGGATGGGGAGGCGGAAGGAGGGAAGAAGGAGAGAGGACACCAGGGTCGATGATCAAGAGGCTCGGGTTGCCATGAGGGAGGGAGGGAGGGAGGGAGGGAGGGAAAGGGGGAGGGAGGGAGGGAGGGAGGGAAGACGGACCTTGACGCTCAGACCGGTGGTGCGGGTGGAGACGGAGTAGGAAAGGCCGGCCGTGGAGGCATCATAGGCGTACTCGTTCAGCTCGTCCCGGAGGAGCATGTTGTAGAGTCGGTGCAGCACCACGTTGGTCGGGCTCGAGTAGATCTGAAGGCGGGAAGGAAGGAGGGGAGGGGGGGTCAGTGACTCGGTTGAAAGCTGAGCAAAGACAGGGAAGACAAGACTCTCATCACGTCCTCCTTCTTTCACTGGTGCGGGGGGGGGGAAGGGAGAGAAAGAAGACAGTCGAAGAGGAACATGCGAGAGAATTCTGTATATATAGATATATACAAGATAGATAGATAGATGGATGGAGGTATAGAAAGGTAGAGATCGACAGAGAATGTGTGTAGGCGTGTGTGGTGTAGTCTCAGTCAAGCCGCAAAATTGACATCAGCTTCCGCCCTCCCCCCACCGTGAAGGGAGAGGAGGTGGGAAACTCCTTATAGGAAGGAGCGTGATTCAGACGGTAATTCCATATATAAGCATTCATCATCGACTACCGCCACACCTTTTGTTCTGGCATCCATCCGTACGAACAGCCAGAACAAGCAAAAAAATCATGGATTGAAAGTGATTAAACGGGATAATTGGGGTGGGGGGGGGGAGGAGGCGATAGCAGGGATTCAAAAAGCAGAGGAAGAAATGGATGGAGGATAAACCTTCATTGCTTTCATCCGTGATAAAGAGGAGGTTTGACTTTCTCTTCCCCTCCCTCCCTCCCTCCCTCCCTCCCTCCCTCCTCCCCTCCCTCCTTACCTGCCGACTCAGCAGGTGGGCAAAGAAGTAGACCTTAGGAACCTTGAACGTCGAGTCCAACTTGTGGAAGATCTTCACACCCTTCCCCTCTACGGAGGCGGGAGAGGATAGGAGGGAGGGCGGGGAAGGATGCACGGGGTCGTCGGCGGCAAGGTCCTGGAGAGGGAGGGAGGGAAGGGGGGAGGGAGGGAGGAAGGATGGGAGGGAGAGAGGGAGCGGGGAAAAGAGAGCGGGATAAGAGGTGAGTGAGCGAAGGAGGGAGGGAGGGAGGGATGGAGGGAGGGAGGGAGGGAGGGCGTACCTGGTAGGCGGGTAGCTCGCACTTGAGGGAGAAGTCCGTGGGCAGGAACTCGTTGGGAAGGGGGAGAGTCAGGGCCGGGTTAATCTCCCTGGGATTGGACCAGGCGGACACCTGAGACTGAGGGAGGGAGGGAGG
Source organism: Nannochloropsis oceanica (assembly GCA_004519485.1). NCBI lineage: Eukaryota > Eustigmatophyceae > Eustigmatales > Monodopsidaceae > Nannochloropsis > Nannochloropsis oceanica. Next base: position 1,354,089 of record CP038117.1, read on the forward strand.
GAGGGAGGGAGGGAGGGAGGGAGGGAGGGGCGATGAGATGGTTTCTTGTGGTTGGTTGGAAACATCCGCCCCCCCCCCCTTCTCCCCTCCCCCCCCGCCCCAAACAGCCCCCCAAACAACTCTTCCTCCCTCCCTCCGTCCCTCCCTCCCTCCGTCCCTCCCTCCCTCCGTCCCTCCCTCCCTCCGTCTGCCTTTCCGCGCTCACCTCGGGCAACGGCTGTAGCTTGTGGAGGGTGCCATACCACTGCTCCTTGGCCCATGCCTCCTTCGCAGCTTGCGCCTCGAAGGCCTGTGGTCGACCGACACAGGGATTCGGGGCAGGGAGGACAGGAATACATGGATTGGATGATTGATTGATTGATTGATTGAATCTTTGGTTGGTTGATTGGATGGATGCACGGATGAGACCGGCAAGAAGATTCAATCCCTCGTTTCTTCCTTTCTTTCCTCCCTCCGCGCCTCCCTCCCTCCGCACCTCCCTCCCTCTCTAGCCCACATTCCGCCTCCTTCTCTCCCATCCCAGCTCCCTCCCTCCCCCCCCCCTGCCAACCTTGGACACCACGGTCAAGTGCATCCGCTCCGGCGTCAGGAGGGCCAGGTAGTCTCTGACCGCCGCCTCGTCCCACGAGATGGAGTAGGGGCCCCAGAGGATGCTCTCGGGTGGATATTCCTGCATCATGGACGAGACTGAGGGAGGGAAGGAGGGAGGGAGGCAGGGAGGGAGGGAGGGAGGGACGGAAGGAGGGAGGAGTGAGTGATCTGCCCAGGACTGTAGGATGGGAAGGCCGCCCCCAACACCAGAGGAGGGGCGGGACGACTACACTAAACCCTCCCTCTTTCCCTCCTTCCTTCCCCTCCCTCTCTCTACTCACTCCCACTGGCGAAATCCACGGCGTTTTCCTTCTCCCGAAACAAAAACTTGATCTCGCTCATGGTCTTTAGCTCCTCGAAGACGTGTGGGTCCACAGGGGAGGACCGAAGGAGCTGATGACGCGGGAGGGCGGGAGGGAGGGAGAAAAGAAGGGGGGCGTGATTCAGAGACAGGATGATGAGAAAGGAAAGAAGGTGGGAGGGAGGGAGGGCAGGAGGGCAGGAGGGGGGGAGGGAGGGAGGGGAGGATAGGCGGGTCCTACCTTGAGGTATTGGTAGGTGAGGTCGACGATCTCATCGATATGGTCCATGCCCGCCGACGTCAAGGACAAGCTGATCTGCGAGAGAAGAAGAGAGAAAACAATCAAGGGAAAAGAGGTGTGAACAATGAGATCACCCTCCTCCTTCCCCCGCTGTAAGGGTCCACTCTCTCTTCCCTCCTTCTCCCTCCCCCCCCCCCCCCCCCCCTTATGATACAAAGTGCACCCACTTCCCTCCCCCCCCCCCCTAACCTTGAACATATCCATATCCGCCGTTTTGACCGATGACCCGGCCGAGAGGCTCTCGATCCACCCCTGCTGGTTCAGGTAAGAGTGGAGGGAGCCTTTGCCCTCGTGGCCCAGGAGATGGGCGAGGTATCGGGCAGGCTTGGAGGCCTGAGGGAGGGAGGGAGGGAGGGAGGGAGGGAGGAAGGGAGGGAGGGAGGGGTCAGAAAGTGTGCGGATGTCTAGTCGCTGTTGGATCATCTCAGTCTCCTCCCCCTTTCCCTTCCTCCCTCCCTCTCGTGTTGCTCACCAGCAGCGCCTCCTGCTTCTCCCATCCGTAAGGCAACGGCCAGGCCAAAGACAGTCGACGCATCTCCCGCACCGACACCACCTCCAAACGCGTGCCCAGCCTGAGGGAGGGAGGGAGGGAGGGAGGGAGGGAGGGAGGGAGGGAGGAGTCGACCGCGTCAGGACGGTGTTACAAAACAATGCTTGACTGAAAGAACGAGGGCGTCTACTCCCTCCCTCCCTCCCTCCCTCCCTCCCTCGGGACCTGGTCTTGTCCCAGGCCTCCACGGGGTAAGTGAAGTACTTGGGCTGTCCCGTGGTCCGGACGTCGCTGAAGAGCGACACGGCCCACTCCTGTCGGGAAGAGGGAGGGAGGGAGGGAGGGAGGGAGGGAGGGAGGAATGAGTGGATGGGGAGAGAAGGGAATCTTCTCCAGCGAAACACCGCTCCTTTCCCTCCCTCCCTCCCTCCTACGCTATTCGCGTCCCTCCCTCCCTCCCTTCCTCCCTACCTACCTGCAACTCGTCCAGGCTCTCTCGTCCCACCACGGCGAGCTTCATGATGTCGGCTGAGTAGTAGGTGGTGTGGAAGTCTAACAACGCCTTGCGCGTGGCCGCCATGCCGCCTTTTTCTGGTGGAGAAAAGGAGGGAGGGAGGGAGGGAGGGAGGGAGGGAGGGAGGGAGGGAGGGAGGGAGGGAGGGGGGGTGATAATGGGTGTGTGTGACGAATTCAAGGGAGGGAGGGAGGGAGGGAGGGAGGTGTGGAAACGGGTGTGTCTATGACAAATCCGAAGGAGAAAGGGAGGGAGGGAGGGAGAGAGATAGGGAGGGAGGGACCTACCCGGAGGAGGGAGCAGGGTCTTGAGGTTCCCCGAGCCGAACTTGTGGAAGGGATGGTCGGGATGGGCCGTGGACTTTTGCAGCTGGAAGAGACGCCAGCCCTGGGAGGGGGGAGGGAAGGAGAGAGGGAGGGAAAGAAAGTGCGTTTGTCAGCTGGATCGCCGCGAGATGGCTGTCTGGAAGGTCTCTCCCTCTCTCCCTCCCTCTCTCCCTCCCTCTCTCCCTCCAAACGTACGTCATCCTGCAGGTTGTTGGTGTGCTCCGAGTCCACGGCCTTCATCTCCCGCTCCGTCGAGGCCTGGTCGAAGCGCGGGCACGTGAAGAAGGCCGAAAATCGGTCTAGCGCTCCGTGCAGCTCCTGCCACTTGATCTGAAGGAGGGAGAAATGGAGAGAGGGAAGGAGGGAGGGAGGGAGAGAAGTGATCAGTCTCAAAATCTTGAACTATCCTGAGGGCATTTGTGTCTCACTCGAGCGCCCTTTTCTTTTTGGGCCCATCCCCCTCCTTCCCTCCCTACCTCCCCTCCCGCTTTCCGTCCGTCGTCGATCCTTACCGAGAAGTAGTAGCAGGTATCCTCCATGGCAGTATAAGCGTTGCTGCTCCCGCCGTTTTGGTTCAAGAAAGCCTCGTACTCCCCCTCCTTCGGAAACCGGTCTGTGCCGAGAAACAGCCTGGGGAAGAGTGAGTGAGATGGAAGGGGAGGGGCGGGGAAGTGTAATGAGGCAGAGGGGGAGGGAGTGAGTGGGTGAATGGGTAAATGCCACTCCTTGATCCTTGCGCACTTTCGCAGTCAAAGGAGGGAAAGAAACTTAATAGCGAGATCAATTTGCTTCCCCTTCGTCGTCTTCCACCCTCCTTGCTCGCACAAATTCCTCCTTCTCCTGCACCCTTTCTTTTTCTTTTTCTTCTCCTTATTCTCCCTCATCTCCTTCCTCTCCTTACATGTGCTCGTGGAAATGGGCCAGGCCCGCGAACTCCTCCGGGTCTTGGAAGTGCCCTGCGTGGATGTTCATCGACGCCGCCGCTATGTCTGTCGTTGGGTCCGAGGTCAGGAGGACCTGGGGGGTAAGGGAGAAACAAGAGGAGAGGACATGCACGTGAGTGTATCTTGGATGCTTCGTGAAATGGGACGGCTCGGGACAGTCTCCTCCTTCCTCTCCCATCCCGCCCTCCCACCCTCCTTCTTCACCTGCATCCCATTCTGGAGCCATATCATCCGGTACTGCCGGTCGTCCCTCTCAGGCCTCTTAATGCCCTCTTCCAGAACTCGGACCACCGCTGACGAGGCTCCTGCGGGCATAGAGGTGCTGTCGTTGTGACGGATGCAGGCGAGGTTGGGAGGGAGGGGGAGGAAGGTTATTGGACTCGGTTGAGTTCATTCCAGGGGTGCACTAAACACAAGAGCAATGAATTCTAGGCACACGACCCTTAAGTGTCTTGTTAAAATCCCTCACCTTCGTCCAACTGCAGCTCCAGCTGCTCCTTGAGGGACCTTTACCGAGGCCAAAATCTGATGCTGTCGCCGCTGTTTCCAGTACAGGGACGACACCAAGGCCGACGTCGAAGAGGCAGGAAAAGGAGACCGGTTGGCGGGTGTAGGAGCATTGTACAAGGAGCGGACAATGGTGGGTAGGAATGCCGCAGCACGAGAGGGGGTGGGCTTGCAAGAGGCGGTCGTGGCGGCCACGCGCCGGGCAGCAGGGAGAAGGAGCAGCATCAAGAAAGTGAGGATGAAAGTGGTGGGGAGAAAGGAAAGACGGAAGGGGAGAAAGGGCATGCTCGTCCGCAGTCTTGTCGGCAGAGCAGCAGCTCGACGGCGTGGGCGCAATGTGTTGCCTAGGACTCAATGTCTGGTTTGCGTCGGTGCGCGTGCCTTGCCTTCGTCCTACCACACCACCTCAGAAGTGCTCTCTGCCTTGACGCCGCCGCTTAGAGGAGGTGATACAACAAAACAAATGCAGTCCACTGTGGTGGAGAGCGAAAAGAAGCAGAAATGCGTGAATTACACGAAGATGAAACAGTGCCTCATGTCACTTGTCAAAAAAGCCAAATCAAGCCACACAAAAACAGCAAATCTCGTCCGCCCTCCATCGCTTTTGTTGCTTTTATCTCCTCCCCCCGGCCAGCACCAAATCCGAGCTGTAAACAACGTCACGGCGCAAGCGCAAGACTTGCTCTGTGGCATCGTGTGTGTGGCGCACGTCGATGTTCTGTTGCGCATGGAAAGATCATGGCATTACTTATTTGCATTGCTTGTCGCTTTGCTGCCGCTACTTGTGGCAGGCGCACTTGCCTCTGTAGAGTGCACTCTTAGGGGAAAGGGCTTGCCATGGTGCGTGCCGAAGCAGGCCGACATTGTACCGTGCAGAATATCACTTCGTCAAGGCACTCAAGTCTTATGCAATTGGATCATCTTACGGCTTTTAGTGCTCTGTAGATGAGTGTAAATGCGAAAAACTCCCTCCTAATCCCACTGCACTGGACAATCACAATCACACTTTCACTTATCCCCCATCCCTCCTCCTACCCCAAGCCTTCTTCGAGAAGCAACAGCGTTTCAAGTAAAGCCAAAAGCTTAAGCTGCGCATCATTTGTCACAAACCAAATATGTTTTCTTTCGCCATGCGCCGCCGGGTCATCCCCGCCGTCCTGCATCCCCGCTCCCTCTCCACTTATGGTGGTGGCGGGAGCACGGGAGGTGGGCGTAGCAAGTCCTGGATGGAGGAGTACCCCTGGGTAAATCTCACATTAGGATTTCTGTTGGGGTATGTTGGGACAGTCTTTATCGAGCGGCGCATTCTCAAGCCGAAGCAGGCTGCCTTGCGCTAAGTAATGAGAGTTTATTAGAAGAAGTAGAGCGGACAGGAGAAACAAAGAAAGACCAAAGTAAAAGCGCAAAGCGCGGTGTAACAATCACGCTTGGACGAATAAGCGAAGCGGGCTATTATCACAGCAGTATTTGCATTTTTGAGATATTGATTTATTTACAACGAGTGTGCCAGGTGAGGAGGGGAGATAGGAAGGGGAGGAAGAGATGGGAGAGAGCGAAAGGACGGTGGCACTTTATTGCGTCTTTCTTTCTTTACATGTGTTCAAAATGCCAGGTAGGCACTAGCATTCCTTCTATTAGCTCTACAAACAATTCCGGTTTCAGCCCTCCCTTGATCAAGACATGCCGGATCACATGCAACAACTTCTCGTCGCCCTTGCTGGCCAGCACCACGCGTGGAACCTCCTCCTCCTGTGCCACTCGGCCTTGGAGAGCCAAAGGGAACGTAGCCAGGCATTTGACTGTTCGTTTCTGTTGCGCTTTTTGTCCTTCCTGCCATTGAGGTTGCTGATGCTCTTCAGGCTCCTCCTTCCCCTCGCCGTCACTCGTTCTCATGCCCTCGCCTGAGGTCATTTCCGCCTCCTGCAACTTCTCCAGGGCATGAGAGGCGTCTGCTAGGCAACGAATTTTTTCTAAAAACGATATGCGCGCCGGTGCCCGCCGAGCTTCGTAGACACACTCCCACGCCTCCCCCTGCTCCTCCTCTTTCTTCTTCCCTTCCTCCTCACAGACAGCAGCAGGGAACAAGAAGGGGTTTGCCCCTGCGGCAACCAGAACGACCACCACGTCTGATGCACCGCGCTCACAGGCCAAGGCCAGCGCCGTTTTGCCATTGCGATTCTGCGCATTCAGAAGTTCGTGCAAGCGTCCCCTCCCGCCACCCTCCCCGCTACGATTGATGACTTCCAGAAGACACAGCAGCACCCCCGTCGCACTTGCCCCACCACATTGGCCTCCCCCCTCACCACCTCCACTAGGAGCCGAGGCCGCCGTAATCATAAAGAGAGTAGTACCGTACCGATTTCGCTGCCAAGGGTCTGCGCCCCGCGCCAGCAAGTAGGATGCCAGCTCCACGCGACCATCCCGGCACGCATAAAAAAGCGCCGTGTTATTATCAGGAGCTGTGGGCTCATCCACCATTGCCCGGGCAGCTTCCTCCACCTCTTCGGCAAAGAACTTCACAAGGGGAAGGGAGTTGGCCAAGACGCTTAGAACCAAAGGTGTGCGGGCTTGCCAGTCGTCCAGGTACAGGAGGTCGGGCTCGTGCTCGCATAGACTTTTGACTTTCATGAGATCCCCGCGGGAAATGGCAGAGTGGATCACGTCCATTGCGTGACTTGAACTGATTGACCCCTGTCTGTGCCTTGCGGGGAGGGTGGGGATGTGATAAGCAGGCTTTTTCCGCGTGATGAGGCGCTCCTTTATCGATCTCGACCAGGTCAGGTCACTTACTCGTTGCCGCCGCTCGCCAAATAAACGAGACTCGTTTTGATCTCTAAGCACGATACCCACCCCATCCATGGACACAGGCATGGAGGAGGAGGGAAACGAGCTCGAGGAGGACGTCGAGCTGACGGGAGCAGCAGCCAGGGGTAAAGGACGATTGGGACTAAGACGCCAACCAGCAAATTCCATTGAGGCTCTCCACAGCAAAAGCAGCAGCAGTAGCAGCAGCGGTGGCAGCAAGCGCAGCAGCATCGCAGCGGGAGCAGCAGCAGCAGCAGGAGACAGTGTATTTGCGGATCACTCGCACTCGCCCCACCTGTTCTTCCTGTCGTCGCCCGAGGACAATAAAAGAGGGCGGCGCTTGAGACGATTGAGGCGGCGACCGGAGCCCATGTCACCCCCCCCGTCCACGGCCATCATCTCCTTGCTTAACAACGACGACAACATAGATGATCATGACAAGAAGGATGCGGAGGAATGGACAGAAGGCGAGTCAGCATCGGCAGCAGTTGGAGCGGCGGCAGCCGTGGGCACCCAAAGAAGTCCGATTGATCTCATTTCTCCCTCAAGCCGCCGAAGCAGCAGCAGCAGCCTCCTTGGCAGAACAAGCGAGACGCCTCCTATTCCTGCAATTGTCACAGAAAGTGGGGTTGGTATTAGCATGACAAAGGCGGCGGCGAAGATGACGCTGGAGGAAGAGGAGGAGGAAGAGGAGGAGTGGGGAGCGGACTGGGAGGAGGGAGGAGCAAGGGGGTTGCTTTCGTACGACGTGGACAGTGTGTTGGATAACGACCTGGAAGAAAAAGCAGAGTCAAAAGATGAGGACGAGGAGGAGGAGGAGGAGGAAGAGGAGGAGGAGGAGATAGAGGACGAGTACGCCTTCATAATTAACGATGGGGATGGCGATGCATTGCTGCAAACTGACAGCTCCTCCTCCTCCCCTTCATCGCTGCCCCAGCAATTTCTGTCCCTCCCTCCTGATTCCTCCTCTCAAGCCTTCATCCACCACCGCGATGTGGACAACAGTGACGAAGAAGACGACGGGGAGAATGACGGCTTTGCCTCCCTCCCCGCTAGTGAGCTCCGCGCCCGTCTTCGCTCCCTCGGCCTTCCCGCCACAGGCCGCACTAAAAGCCTTCTCGCCGCCCGCCTCCGCTCGAGCTTGCGCGCGCAACGCTTGGCTGCTTTTCCCGTGGGTAGCACGGAAAGATACAGCGATAGGCGCGGTAAAGTTAACAAGGCTGATTTGCCCAAGGGGGCGAATGGACGAGCACTCTGTCGGTTGTGTCAGAGAGAGTGCCCCAAGAAGGTGAACACGTTCTGCTCGCCGGCCTGCGTGCATGAGCATCGGCTGCGGACGAGCGGATCGTATGTGAGGAAGTGTCTGTTGGTCAGGGACCGGGGAAAGTGCGCCTTGTGTGCGCTGGACGTGCATCAAATGTACTTGAAAGTGCGGCGGTTGATCTTGGCGCAAGGGTGGAGAGGGAGGGGAAAGGGGGCGAAGGGCAAGGAAGGAGGGTGGAAAGACAGTGTCTTGGGAGGGATGCAGGCGGTGGTGGATGAGGTGGTGGAGGGGACGGTCCTAGAAGGCAAGGTGAAGGTACGAGGGTTGAATACTAATGGCAGCAGTAGCAGCAGCAAGAAGGCCGTAGGAGGGAGTGGGAAGCAACAGCGTCCTCGGCGACCGTTCAACAGCGGGTTGTTCTGGCATGCTGATCACATTGTTCCAGTGGTGGAGGGAGGGGGGTTGCAGGGCCTGGAGAACTTTCGGATCCTATGCGTGGCATGTCATCAGACAGCCACGGCCAAGCTGAGGGAACGGCGTGCACAGGCCAAGCGTTCGGTGAAGCAGCATGAAGGGAAGGAGGGAAAGGAGGGAAGAGAAGGAGAGGATGGAGAAGGGATTAAGGAAGAGAGCGGCGTGGCGGCAGTGGTGGATGCAGATGAGGTGTATGGAATGGAGGTTGATGTGTGATAAAATGTTGTGAATATTAAAATGAGTAGTAGATGGTGGGTGTCAATCTAACTTTTGCCTCTCTGGGGAAGCCTTTTTCTGACTGCGCCACATTTCTTTCATTTTTTTCTCGGTACCCTGGGACATGTCAGACTCGTTCCACCAGCTGGCGATCCGATTTCTTCCCTCCCATGTGTGGTCACTTTCCTATTTCTTTCGCGGCTGCACTTGCTGTTCATTTTGTTGAAATAATGGGCTTCAAATGGCTGTTTATGCTGTCTTCCAGCCTTGATATGCAATTGATCAAGACCAGAGTCAAAAATACACAAACGCACACCTGGCACAAATATACCACACAAACCCCATCTCACGCACCGCCGTGTCTTCACCCTCGGCTTTGTCTTTATCCATCAGAGTTCATATGCCTCAACCCTCCCTTATCCTTCTTTCCCTGTTTCTGGTTGAAAATTAGCATTCACGAACCCCAGCAGTGGTGCCCACTCCTCCGCATGCGCCCTCTCGCCAAAGTCACGCCCGAAGGCCGGGAAGACAGCCGCAGATAAAGACGAAGAATCTATGACGCTCTCGATGCCGCGCAAGACACAGGTGCTCGGGGAGAGACCCGCCGTGGCGAGGAGGGCTCGATGGCTGTCTTCCAAGGGCGTGGCCACGCCGTCAGCACCATCCTCAAGGACCAACCAGATCTTCCTACGCCAGTGCCTAGGCAAGAGACGCAAGGGCTGAAGGAAAGCAAGCGCCGTGGGGGAGAGAAAGCTGGGCACATTCACGAGGAGGATGCGATGAACGAGGCCTGGGTAATGCGCCTGCAAAATGTGGCTCCAAATACGAACGGCCTTGCGAACGGCAAAGTCCGCGAAGAAGCCAGCGGAGGTCACGCCCGCAAGGGATAAGACGATCGTGATGCGTGGACGGGGGGGGCCTTGGGCATATTCGTCGTCCCAATTGTTGCGGCCCGGCCTCGGGTTCTTCTTCAGTTTTGTTTGCGTGTCTTCTTTTTCTTTCAGCTCTTCAATGCCCTCCATTCCTTTCGTGCTGCCCCCCCCCCTCCTGAGGCTACTGATCTCGTCATAAAGATAGTGATCATAGCCATCGGAGAGATCCTCGTCCGACTGGTCCATGCACCGCACCACATACTCGCAAATTAAGGCCAGGTGCCGTGACCATGCTCCCGGATTCAAGCGAGCCTCCCTCAGGCTTGACCCACGCAGCTTTCCTAGCTCCTCGTACATCACCACATCACCATCCCGCGTCCGCCCCTGAAACCAACGAGGCCAAATGCGGAGGATTTGTGCAAATGCCGCTGGAGTAGGTGTCTCTCCCGTGTCGAAAATGTTGTCGACACGGTGGTGGTGGCGCCAACGGACAGTCGCGTTGTGCCGCTTGCGTGCTCGAGGAAAGTCCCCACCCTCCTCCTCCAGCAACATCTCTGAAATGTCCTCGTCATCTTCCGAGTCATAGCACAGGCTTCGCCCCCAGCCTATACCGATGCCGATGGCGGGAGGAGTGGCGATATAGGGCGAGGAAGCCTTGACGAGGAAGGAAGGAGAATGGGCGTCGCCGGAAGGGCCTGGGGGCTTGGATGCCATGGCCGTTGGGATGGGGGTCGTGGGGACGGAGGGAGGAGAGGAAATACAAGCACATGCCCACGCCAAGCAGCCACATGGGACAGCAGGATAGGGCTCAGCATGGCTCGAGATAGTGCCGCTGGGCACATCGTTGCCACCCATGGGCGGGATATGCTGCGAAGGGCAGTGATGGCCGGGCAAGTGGCACACGCTGTCTGTGGCTGGGTATGTGCGTGGCGGAAAAAAGGAGGAAGGGTGTGTCAGAACAGCGAAGATGGATGTGCCAACGCCACTTAGTTTGATAATATGGGGTAAGATTCGTACGTACGCGAGCCACGTATTGTTTGCGTCACTTTAAAGCGTTGAGGAACAATGTGTTATGCATTCTTGCTTTTTGGGAAAAGCATGAAACGTCACCCGTGACGCCGACGCGAGCAAAGCGACGTGTAGTGTGGAGATAAGCTGTCACATCGAATTTGCATCCCGCACCTGAGTGTTCCTCCGGAAGTTATATCTGCCTGCCTCCGCACGATAGGAAGGAACGTGAAAAAAGCAGAGCGGGGAAATGCATGTCTTCGGCGATCAACCACAGCAACTGCTTGCTGTCCGGGCCCACTCTTCTCACTTGAAAGTAATTTGCCGGGCGCGCCCGGTGGTTAAGTCCATAAGTGGTCCTCACAAGCAACACTTTTTTCGTTGGTCCGTGCAGTTAGCAAGAAAAGTGCTCCAGGCATTGCCTTCTATTACCTTCGATACAATACTGGTCGCGGTTGTTTGCTCATGAATTCGTCTGACTCCTTCTCTTCCCATTCCACTGACTCCACCACAATACAATCCCCGTGATACAGCCAAACGCACACAGTTAGCATGAAGGTGACAACTTTCTCCACTTCTAATAGCTGGGCGCTGAAGTTTGCGAGCCTGGGCCTTTTGCTTCTGCAAGGTAATTACTGACTTGAATGCATGTTTACACGGTATGACCCCAACCCACTTACGTCCCTGTTCAACGCGCACTATATAACCACAGCCACCATCAGTGTGGCAACTACCTCAAAAACGTCACGCGTGTGGGCCACACCGGAGGGGCATCATTTCCAGGGCGTGCTCACGGGCAGCGCCGGTACGTGTGTGCGTCTGTTGGCGGGCATATGGTTTGAAATTGGATCTCACAGGAGGAGACCTGTGATATGGTATTATTGCGAGCAGGAGGAGGGCTCAATCTGTCTTGAGATGCGCGCCCATCTCTTTTGTGCCTGGTGTGAGAGGGTCCTGCTTTCATTAAATTGAGATATCTTAATTATCGTCTTCCTCCTTCCCCCCCCTTTCTCAGTCAGGAGCGACTTGTGCGACGCCTCCGTGGAGAGCGTGTCGGGCTATTTCAATATCACAGGTACCCGAGACGCTGCCTACTTCTACTGGCTGTTTGAGAGCCGTGGAGACCCGAGCTCGGATCCTTTGGTCGTGTGGCTAACGGGCGGGCCGGTAGGGAGCGAGGGAGGAGGGAGAGAGGGAAGAGGGGATAGGAGATAGGAGTAGGGTGGGGTAAGTAGTGACCAAGCGGAAACGGACGATCACACCATTGCCTCCCTCGCTCCCTCGCTCCCCCTGTATTTCCCCCTCCAAAGGGCTGCTCCTCTATCCTGGCTCTCTTCGTGGAAAATGGGCCCTGCTCAGTGAATGAATTCGGCAATGGCACGCTTCCCAACCCGTACAGCTGGAACTCCAACGCCAATATCCTCTGGATCGACCAGCCTGTCGGTGAGAAAAAGATGAGGGGGAAAGGGAGGGAAGGAGAGGGGAAGGAAGGGAAGGAAAGGGAAGTCGGTATTGTAGTTCAAGAAGAAAATGTTCATTCACCAGCCTTCCTCCCTCCCTCCCTCCCCCTCCCTTCGTCCCTCCCTCCCTCCTTCTCCCCAGGCGTCGGGTTCAGCTACGGGGAGAAAGAGGACTACATTGACGGGGAGGATGGGGTGGGCGAATACCTGTACCAATTCCTGCAGGCGTTCTACGAGGCCAACGAGAAATATCAGGAGCGGCCCTTCTTCATTTTCGGGGAGAGCTACGGAGGTGAGGGAGGGAGGGCAGGGGGAGGGAGAGGGTGTCACGAGAGTCAGAAGCTCGACATGACGGTGCCCACGTACTCACTCGCGCAATTTTGTTCGTGTTCTTGGGCTCCCCCTCCTGCAGGCCACTACGCGCCTGCTGCAGGGTACCGCGTGTGGCAAGGCAATCAAGCACCGGCCGAGGGAGACGTGCACATCAACCTGCAGGTAAGGGTGGAAGGGAGGGAGGAAGGAGTGGGGGAAAGGGAGGACAAGGAGAGGGAGCAATTAATGATTTGTCACGCTTTCTGGCACCTCATTTCTCTCACCCTCCTTTTCCTCCTTCCCTCCCTCCCCCCTTTTGCCAGGGCATCGGGATCGGCAACGGCCTGACAGACCCCGAGATCCAGTACGCGTACTACCCCCAGATGAGCTTCAATAACAGCTACGGCATTCAGGCGGTCGACGAGGAGACTTTCAAGGACATGCAAGACGCCGTGCCCACCTGTCTCCACCTCATACACCGGTGTGTGCGCCACTCCCTCCCTCCCTCCCTCTCTCTTCCTCTCTTCCCGTCTTCCCACTCTCCAGGGTCCCAAGGAGGGCTTTGCGCGCTCGGAGACCTGCTGTCTGAGGCTCCATCCCTCCTCTACACTCATCCCTACCTCCCTCCTTCCCTCCGCCCCTCCCAGCTGCCAGGTGGGTGGCGGCAAGGATTTCGCCTGCTCGGTGGCCCAGGTGTATTGCAACGCCGCCATCGAGTCCAAATACGTCGAAACTGGTGCGCGGGGGAGGGGGCAAGGGAAGGAAGGAGAGGTGTCAACAAGCTTGCGAAATGAGATATTGAAGAAATTTCGCTTCTCACTAAACTACACCCTCCCTCCCTCCCTCCCTCCCTCCCTCCCTCCCTCCCTCCCTCCCTCCCTCGCCAGGCCTGAACGTGTACGACATCCGCATCCCCTGCGAAGTGCCGGGTCTATGCTACGACTTCAGCCACGTCGAGACTTTCCTGCAGGACCCGGAGGTGCGGAGGGAGGGAGGGAGGGAGGGAGGGAGGGAGGGAAAATTTTTGGGGGAAGAGGACTCGAGAAGGTGAGGAAGAATAATAATATTTTTGGACTCGAGCCCATATTCTCCTACTGGTAACAACAGGTTTTGTGTGCGCTGGGGGTTTCGCCTAAGGCGGGCGCGTGGGCCTCTTGCAACATGGAGGTAGGTCTCGAGGGAGGGAGGGGGAGGGGGAGGGGGGGAAGGACAGCAATGGTTCGGGCAGTAGTCTGGAGACCCTCTTTACTCCTTCCTCATGCATAGTATGTGTTCCCTTTTCCAGGTGAACAAGGACTTCCGCGCTGATTTCATGAAGGTGCGTTTCATTTTCATTTCGCTCTTGCCCTCTCTGTGAATCACGCAGTCCTGACTCATCTTCACCCCTCCCCTCGTCATCAGCCCCATTCCGTGTTTGTCCTCCGTCTTTTTTTCTCTGCCTCTCACATCGATTTCACCTCCCCTCCTGCCCTCCTTGGACCCTACGTGTAGAACATGCAGGGCAAGCTGGTGCCCCTCTTGGAGGACGGCGTGGATGTACTCGTTTACGCGGGCGATGCGGACTTTATATGCAATTGGTAAGTCGGAAGGGAGAAGGGAGGGAGAGAGAGAAGTAGGAAGGGAAGGAAGGATCAACGGGGAGATCGAAGGGCTGCCCCAGAGGAGAGTCGTCCACGGGCACTAGTCATGTGCTCTCCCGCTGACTACCTCCTCTTCCCTCGTCACTCCTTCCCTTGTCTCCCTCCCCGTCTCTCCTTCTCTACAGGTATGGCAACCAAGCCTGGACACAAGCGCTGCCCTGGGCGGGTCAAGAGGCTTTCCTGGCTGCGGAAGACACGCCCTGGACGCTGGATGACGGCACGGAGGCCGGGATGGTGCGCACAGCCAAGGGATTCACATTCCTGAGGGTTTACGGAGCGTAAGTGCGTTTGGGACTTAGGGACGTGATTGCATACTGGAGGGTGTATCGAAGAGAGGGCGATTACACATGGTGTGTGTAATGAAGAGAGGGGAGAGCGCAATGTGGGTGTTCTGCGGAGAGTGACTTGCATGTGGTGGTTGTAATGAGGAAAAACGATGGGCACCCCCAGCTCGCTTTGTTTATTCTCTCTACTGCATTCGTCTTGATCACCATTTCTTCACAATATATCACACATACAATTTTCGCGCGGGCTCTGACAGAGGACACATGGTGCCGATGGACCAGGTAAGCAAGGAGAAAGGGAAGCGGAAGGAAGGCCGGACGGGGCATCGAATGAAAACGTTGGAGCGTGATATTGATACTCCCTCCCCATCTCTGCACCTTCGATTTTATTAACTCTTCCACCAACAGCCCAAGGCTGCCCTGGCGCTCGCCAACACCTTTGTCCATCAGCAGGCATTCGTGGTCTAAGTACACATACAGATGGACGTACATCGGGAGCGGGTGAAGGGGGGATTGAGGGGAGGGTGTGCAGTGGAGAAAAAGGGGAGGCAGAGTAAGGGAAGTGTGAGTGTGGGAAAGGGAGCATCGGCCGATGTGTCATCGAAAGGAGTGTTTTGGATGTACAGTGTGCCATTGGAAAAAGGAGAGGAAGAGGTATGAAATGAGGTCAAAGGGGAAAGGGGAGTGTAAGTGTGGATAGGTGGAGAGTGAAACCGGGAGAAGCATAGAGAAGCATAGGCCGAATGCCCAAACATTCTTACTTCTTCTTCACGAATCCACTTCGACCACCTGCATTGTGTGCATGTGCATACAGGCAGCCTCATCATCCTCATGGACACCCAGGATATGGGCAATGACGCTACCAGTGCCCAGCAATCAAAAACTGTTCTCGATCGAAAATATTTAACGAACATTTCCTAGGAAGAAAAAAGCAAGATCAAGATTGGGAAAGAAGATGGACAATAAAAGGGAAAAATAGTGAGGAAAAAGTGAACTATAGGGTGTGGTCGCAGTATCAGTATCAAGCTCTCCTCCTCCTCTTCTTCTTCTTCCTCCTTTCTCTTCTTCTTTTTCTTCGTCTTCGTCTTCTTTCTCTTCCACTCTATCTTCGTCTTCGTACAATTAAATGGTTAGACCCAATTTATGGGTTATCAAGTCCGTGCGATAAGGATTCAACAAATTCGTCTCCACCAAAATGGAGACCTTTAGCCTAAGTTCGATTCTCCGCTCCCCTCGAACATCTAGTTATCGATATCAAGACATTGCCATTCACCACACTTATTCTGTCATTTTGATTTTTTGCGGAGTTCTTAAGTGACTCCGACTTACCGCCGGACGCAATGTGTCGGGGTCTAGGAGGCACGGGGCGGCGACACTTAACGGTTGATCAAACTCTCAAACTCGCCAACGGCACTAAAGTCGAGTGCTTTTTGGAGGGCCCTTTGTACATGCAAAATCTCACAGCCCACGGTCATACCATTGCAAATATTAGGACTCCTATGACATATACAAAGTTTTCTGATTTTTGCTTCTTTCTCATACCACCGACAGGCGGCTCCAGGCGAGAGCGTTGGCAGGAGCGAGTAGGAGGCAGATCGCCGCCCTCCGTCGCCCTTCCTCCGTATCGCAGCCATGGAAACTGCACCAAGAGCACTACGACCTGTTCTAATCTCCGTCTCCTCCTCCAGGCCTACTATGCCTCTTCTTCTTCTCTTGCTTCTTGGCGTGGTAGCCATGGTCTCGTCGTCGATATTGGACAGAAAGAGCAATGCATGGCACGCGCGGTTTCCGCAACGGGGCTGGCTTTGGGAGAACAGAGAATATATTGGCAGGCTGGTTGGAGAGGATGGTGCGTACACGAATATGTAGGAATGGGAATCTTTCGGTTTAACAGAATAGATTATCCGTATATGTTGGGGTTATCTGCATGCTGTGAGAGGAGAGGCAATCAGAGAGGAGTGGCTGCCCTTTTCACCTTGCTATCTTGTTTTCTCACACTCTCTTTCACCTTATCCTCCTCACTCTTCGTATCGTCTGCAGTCGAGACGAAACTGTGCGATCCGGACGTCAACTCGCAAGCAGGCTATTTCAAAATCACCGGAAGCAAGGACAAAAACTGTACGTATAAAGAAAATTGGGATAAAGGAAGGGAGGAAATGCTACTTGTTCGCTACCTTCCTTCCCACACACTTAAAATTTTAACTTATCTTATAATTGACTGTCGCAGACTTCTACTGGTTCTTCGAGTCCCGCTCAAGCCCCTCGACAGATCCTTTCATTATCTGGCTCTCGGGCGGTCCAGGTAAGGCCACCAGTTCCCTCCCTGCCCTCCCTCCCATCTTCCCTTCCTTTCACCGTACTCAAATTATCTTCAATATGTAAACAATGACTCATAAAGGTTGCTCATCCACCCTGGCCCTTTTAATGGAGAACGGCCCCTGCAGCGTCAACGCCAACGGGAACGACACCATCCCTAACCCCAACTCCTGGACCAATCACGTAAGGCGGGAATAAGGGGAAATGAATGTAAAGCAGTTGAGATGGAGAGAAGGTCCCTTATCTCGATCATCTGGCTCTGAGTTTACATCATTTCCATCGCCATTTCATAAATTAATTGACACGTGAACTTTCTCCTTTCCCCCCTCCCACTCTCCCTCCATCTCTCGCTATCCCAGGCCAACATGATGTGGATCGATCAGCCCGCGGGCGTCGGATTCTCCTATCAATCTTCGGCGGACAGCGTCACAGATTCGGAGGATCAGGTCGCCGAGGACATATATCAGTTCCTCCAATCCTTCTTCACGGCCAACCCCCAGTTCACGAACAACGATTTTTATGTCTTCGGGGAGAGTTATGGTGGGTGCCGGCAGGGATGAAGGGGGGAAGGGAGGAAGAGAACAAAGAGACAGGAGGAGGGAGAGAGAAATCTACCGACGCCATTCCCCCTTTCACTTTCCTATCGATTCTCTAAATCATCTCTCCCGCTCTCTCCCTTCCTATTGCAGGCGGGCACTTTGTCCCGGCGGTGGGGCACAAGATTTTCATGGAAAACCAACGGAACAAAGGCCGCGCTATCATGATCAATTTGAAGGGGCTTGGCATCGGCAACGGGCTCACTGGTAAGGGATAAGAAGAAAAAGGAAGGGAGGGGAGGGAAAGGGAGGGAAAGGGAGGGAAAGAGAGGGACGGAGGGGAGAGATACGGGAACGATAGCCCGTACATGAAATAGACAGACATTCACTGCTGGCCACCACCACATCCTCCTTCCCTCCCTCCCTCCCTCCCTCGTTCCAGACCCGGAGCTCCAGTATCAATTCTACTCGAAGTACGCCCGCAACAACACCTACGGCATCGAATTAGTGTCGGCCGAGGATGCGCAGAAAATGGAAGCCGGTACGTAGGGGAGGAATGAGGGGAGGATAAGAAATTTGAAGGAAATGTGTAGCAGATCACACGACAAGGCGTTTTCATCTTTTTTCGAAGCTCTTATACTCCCTCAAACGTTTTTCCTCTCGTCCTCTCCACCCGTCCCTCACAGCCATTCCCCGGTGCGTGTCTCTGATCAAATCCTGCCAGTCCTGGGGAGGCAAGGCGCCCTGTCAGCTGGCCCGCCTTTTTTGCAGCAAGTACATCTTGGAGTACTTCCCCGTAGGTGAGTATAGAGAGAGGGAGGGATCAAAGGAGAAAGGATGGGAGGGAGGAAGGGAGGGGAAAGTGGATGTTGCCCTACAGCGCAAACGAATGAATGGTGACGAACGTGCTAGGTGGGTCTGCAAACCGACCGTGACTCACCCTCGATCCATACTTGACTCCCTTTGCTCCCTCCTTCCCTCCCTTCCCCAGGCCGACGCAACATCTACGACATCCGGCGAGACTGTTCCAACCCTCCCATCTGCTATAATTTCGACCCCATCGAGAAGTGGCTAAACATACCTAGCATTCAGTCTGCTCTGCATGTGCGGAAGAGTAAGTCGACAACACTCCCTTCTACCCTCCCTCTCTCTCAGATGGACTCACTCACAATTTTCAACGCCCTCCCTCCCTGCCGCCCTCCCTTGTTGCTTCCAGAGCCAGGGAACGACATGGGCCGGTGGCGTGTGTGTAGCGACGATGTGAGCATCCAGTTTTCCGGGGACGTGATGCTCAGCTTTGACAAGATGCTTGTTCCCTTGCTTGAGTCAGGCATCAAGGTAGACGGAAGGAGGGAGGAAGGGACGGATGGAGGGAAGGGAGAATAAAAAGGGTGGAGGCTAAACCTTGCACTACTTGGAGGTTTCTCACCTCCTCTCTCCTTCCCTTCCTCCCTACCTTCTTCTCATTTTGGCTCAGGTCTTGAATTATGCCGGGGACGCGGACTTCATCTGCAATCATATGGGGGTGGAGGCCTGGAGCGATGCCCTGGTTTGGAAGGGGCAAGAGGCATTCCAAGCCACCACAGGCAACGTATGGATAACCGAGGACGGAAAAGAGGGAGGAATAGTGCGGTCTGCGGAGGGATTCACGTTTTTGAGGATGTTTGAGAGTGGCCACATGTGTCCTTTTGACCAGCCAGCGGTGAGTGCTGAGATGGTGGCGGCCTGGACGGGCGTGGGGGGGGGGGGGGTAAAAGATAGGTGGGAGGCGGTGGTGCTGGCACCTGAGAAAGAAGGGAAAGAGGAAGAGGTCGGTGGATTGGAAGGAGAGGAAGAGGAGAAGGAGGGGCCAGACAAAGAAGCTGTGCAAGAGGTAGAGGTGGTGGCGGTCTAGAAGAGGAAGGGGAATAAAGGCAGGGAGGGGGACGTGAGAGGGGTGACGAAACGAATGAAGAAATTGACAAATTCGTCGTTGGAGCGAGAAGTGGTCCATGACTTGATTTAGGACACTGAAAACACGACCAAATGATGGCAGAAAAATAGAAAAATGAAAACCACCAAAACATAGTATTCGAATGGGCCACATCCGAAAGAGCGAGCCCGCGGACCACAATTCATCGACCAATGTGGCTTTTCCCCCAGATTTATCTCGCTATATCGTTACGCTCTCCTTGACCCACGCACGTGCACATGCACACTGTCAAACCCCCGAAGTATTCGCTGTACTCACACGCCCCATGGACCCCCGCCGCCGCCATTCCTCAAAACCCAGTCCCACGGCAGCATCACCGCACCCTCCCGCGTCACCCCGTACGTCCTCCCCACAACCACGTCCAGGCCCCTCAGCCCCTCCCTCGCCCCCCCCCCTCCGCTTCCGGTCGGCAAGGCCAATAGTCGATGCAAACACGCCCTCATCTCCCCATTGCTGACCCCTACTTGTTTTTGCACGCTCCTCAGCCCCAACGCCGTAGGGTGCATGCAGCAGGCTTGAAGCTCCGCCACGGCCTCGCTCTCGATCTTGAACGTCGCCCGCGCCTGGGCCGCCTCCGGGCCCATGCGCTCCGCCAGCTCCCGCACGGCGTGGGGGGAGGAGAGCGTTGTGCAGTTCGCCTGCAAAACCCCGCACTCCAACACACGCGAGCGGATGTCATGCTCCACCCGAACCCGCAAATGCTCCCACTGCCGAAGCAAGCCTTCATGAGGTCCGTCCTCCCTTCCCTCTCTCCCGCCCTTCATCCCGCCCTCCCACAATTGCTGCAGCCACGAAATGTACTGTCGACGGGAACAGGTCTTCCCCCTCTCCAGGAGAGCCCCAGGGAGAAGGTGGGTCTGAAAAGCAGCCACCAATGCTGCCTCTTCCTCCCTCCCTGCCTCGGCCTCCCTCACGTCCTCCTCCCTGACTTGACTCAAAGTCTCGATCCAGTGCAATGGTGGATCCGACGGCGACAGGCTCACCCGCCCCTCCCACGCGTCCACCCTCCGACCCTGGAGCTGGTGGTACATAGGGTGATGCCGGGGGAGGGAGGGAGGGAGGGAGGGAGAGAGGACAAGGTCGAGACCGGCAAAGTGGATGACATGGAAGGCGGAGTGGCCGTATTCGTCCAAGGCAGCCTCCAGCCGCCAAAGAGTGAGGGCAAGATGCTCCGCGGCCCAGTCGCTGGGGTGGTAAAAGACGGAGAGGAGGGAGGGCGACGGTGCGAGGGAGGAGGTGTCAGAGAAAAACAAGGGCGAGATCTCACGGAGGACCTGGGCATCCACGCGCTCATTCTACAACAATAATATAGAATTCTGAAAAGGCAGGGAGATCGTTGTGTCAAGCCCACGCCTAGACTGAACTACGTACCTTTGCAGCTGGACGCTCTCAAATCCCCACTTGGCCCGAAGCCGGACAGTCGTCGCCTCCAGGTGCTGCGCCGCCGCCTGCCGCCTTCTGAGCCAGGACGACCCTCCCCCTTTCCCTTCACTTCCCACCCCTTCTTCCTCCTGCTCTTCATACTTCTGTCGCCGCGACACGCTCTGCAAGAACCGATCGAGGAAAGGGGCGGGGCGTGAGTCCTCTTCCTCCTCCTCCTGCCGCTGTCGAGCGGGTCCCCAGTAAGCTCGCGCACGGGCACGCGCCCGAGCAAAGGAATCGGACAAGTCGTCCATATCGTTGTGGAAGGAGGACGGGCGGGAGGAGGGTGTAAAGGGGGGCGAGGGGGAGGGGAGGGGTGGAGGGAGGGAGGCCCCCAGCTGGCAGTGGCTGGAGAGGATTGTGTGGAGGGAGTGGAAGACACGCCCGTCCAACGGCACAACCACACGCGAAGGTGACATAGGCGAGGAGCAAGGAGGAGGCGATGAAGCGGGGAAGGGGGTAGCAGAGTTGCTGGTTGGCCGGGTCTTGACGTAAAAAATCAGATCGCGAGGGCTGGCCCCACTGTCAGTGGCGAAGGACGACTTAGGGGAGGAAGATGAGAAGGGGGAGGAAGAAGGAGACGCGCCATCAAGATAGTTATTTAACCATTTGAGGTTTTCGGAGTTGATGCTCCGTTCTCGAGGGTAGTGCGTAAAGAAATCTGGGTGGACTGTTGTGTGAAAAGGGAGAGGGGAGGGTAAGAAAGGACGGTAAGGATTTGGGCGTTTGGTTAGGGATAGGAGAAAGATTGTGTACGGGAACTATGAAGGTGTGCATACCTTGCAGCAGAAACTGTCGTTTGATGAGAGTGGTGGGATCCATGCCACTGCTGCCAGAGGATGAGGCAGTGTGACTGCTCCTGTTGCTGCTGCTGCTGCTGCTGCTGCTGCTGCTGCTGCTGCTGCTGCTGCTGCTGCTACTACTACTGCTACAGCAGCCCGTCCAGATGTGGCGAGGACGAAGGCGTGGACGCAAGCTTCGCATGATGCTACCTCCACGTCCAACAAAGCTGGTAATAGTGCGCAATGTGGGGTGCCGTGTTCGATGAGGAAGGGCTGCCAGAACAATCCAAGTGCCGGGGGGGATAGAGGACGGAGGAAGGCTGCTGGGAATGAGGATGGCACGGTGTCGGTGGCGGCCTGGGCAGAGATGTCAAATTGTGCCGAAGACTGTGCGCCTGTGCGTGTGCGCGCGGGGCTGTGCTGTGATCTGAAAGGGGTTGCGTGTCGTGCAGGGGCGGAGTTGGATCGAATCAATAAAGCTGCCAGCTGGCAAGCTTCTCTAAAATCAAACTATCCGTGACCGCGGTGCCGTCATACAGAAATTCTTCCAATTCAACACCTAGGGCATGCTGCATTCCAATATGCTACATCCCACCCCACTCAGCATCCACTCCCACAGCTTCCCAACCCTCCGCGCCCTGCGAGTTTGGCTTTTTGCAATTCATTGAATGCATACTCTCCATCTCCGGTCTTCCCAGAGCCCAAGCCGCCAGTTCCTTCTTATTGCCGCAGCCTCTGTCTTGTCTTGGTACTCGCCGCCTACAGCGCTTGCGTTTGTGCTTCCTGCTCATCGACTTCACCCTGCTTCCGCCTGCTTCAACACTATGTCCGCCTCATCCCCATCCTCCACTCCCTCGGACACGTCCACCACACTCATCCCCCATTTGAGCACCCTCAAGAGCTCGGCCACGTTGATCCTCGCCTCCAAAAGCCCTCGGCGGCAAGAGATTATGCAGCTGATGGGCTTTAGTCCCGACGAATTTTCGGTAATGCCGAGCGACTTTCCCGAGGACTTGGACAAAAAAGGTACCAACTTCATACGGAGGATGGACGAGGGAGAAAGGCAGGGAGGGAGGGATGGGGATATGAAAGGGAATAGAGTAAGAGAGATGGGGATATGGAAGAGAATGGAGTAAGAGATGCATGGTAGCGGGAGTTTCAGAGGGGAGGGGATGCATCAACTGTACTCACTTAGTCATATGGTTGTCAACTCATCTCTTTCCCATTTCTTATTCCCTTCCTCCTCCTTCCCCCACATGTCCTCCAGCCTTTGCCAATCCCGCGGACTACGCCCAGAAAAACGCTGAACTCAAGGCTCTAGATATAGCGACCAAGCTCTTTAGAGAGGTAGACGGAGAGGTAAATACGATTCTTGTCATTGGCTCCGATACCATGTACGTGCCTCCAACAGAGGAAGAGAGGGAGAAAGAGACGGAAATAGGGTCATGCAGACTGAAGGAATTAATGAAAAGGTCCTTAATCTGCCGAGCTTTGGCTAAATTATATCTCGGAGGGTACACCAAATAGACGATATGCGTACCATTCTGATTTTGATGCCATGTCTTTGCTTATCCCCCCTCTCCACCTCTTTTCCCTCCCTCCCTCCCTCTTTACCATCGATCCCCTTTTCCAGCGTGGACCTTGATGGCACCATTTTGGAAAAGCCTGACGATGAGGCGCATGCGCATGCCATGCTTTCCTCCCTCTCCGGACGACAACACCTGGTGCATTCAGGCGTGGCCGTGTTCAGCTCCAAGGGCCCCCGAAGCAAAACAAATGGAACTCCGTTGCCTGTTGTGTCGTTCTGCGAGTCGACACGGGTGACTTTCGCGACCTTGACCTCGGAGGAAATATGGAGTTACGTCCGCTCCGGTGAGCCGATGGATAAGGCGGGTGCCTATGGAATCCAGGGGCTTGGGGGGCAGATGGTGCGAGGGATCGACGGCTGCTATTTTACTGTCATGGGGTTGCCCATGCATAGGCTGAGCGCCGCGCTGGCCCAAGTCATCATAAAAGGATTGCTGTAGAGTGTGAAATGTAGAACAAATGATTATCCAACAGAATAGAAAAGAATTACAAGTACTGAGTGCCAGACTCATAACGAGGTGGATATGTCTCATCCACCGGGCTTTGCTGGTATGATAACCCCTTCAATAATGCCTCTGAGGCATTCCTACGTCTGAATTAGGTGTAGCAGGCGATAAGCACCTATAGATTTTGGCATACTGCACCAGTTAAGTATTCTAGCAAGACAAAGGCAGAATCACCACAACTCCGTCTCATTATGATCAGCAGAAGGTGAAATGGCCAACATTGGGAGCTTTACTTTTGCCGGACAATGCCCCCCCCCCCCCAAAAAAATCTGCCAGAGCTTCGACAAACGTGCTTTTGCCCCGATGTACAGTCATGCTTTAAACATGGCTTGCCCATTCTCGAATTTATGCCGTACGTCACTGTTCGTCTGAGGGGAAGTATCGTGCAACCCGTAAGATGCAAGGAAATCTGCACGATGCAAGGCAATCGTCCTGATTTTAACGAACCATAATAACATGCTTATGTGTATGGTGTTTTTTTTTTCTTCTTGTCGCCATTCAACCCATCCCCTTTCCATTTCCACAGCTATGCCGTTTTCCTCTCTTCTCCTGTACCTTAGCCTCCTCCTGCTCCCCGCAGCCTCGACCTCCTGTACCTCCGGCCCTCCTTTTCGAGGTAAAGGTCTCCAGTTGGATAAGACGTCACTATCCTTTGACTTTATTGTGGTGGGTGCAGGCAATGCTGGGGCTGTCGTGGCGGCCCGCTTGTCGGAAGACCCGTGTGTCCGCGTGCTCCTCCTTGAGGAAGGCAACTACTCGCAAGACAGTGGACGAGACAGCACCAGCACACATCAGAACTGGATCGCGGAGCAAATTATCACTCCACGTCGTGACTATCGGACATGGGCCTTGCCTGCGTTGACCCATCAGCTCAGCACTGAAGCCAATCCGGCTGTCAATAATCGCAGCGGCATTCTCCTAGGCCCGGTGGTGACGGGCAAGGCATTGGGCGGGTCAACGGTTGTCAACATTGGTGCTTACACAAGACCTGAGCCGGCATACTTCAATCGATGGGGTATTAAAAATTGGAGCGGCGACGAAACCGAAGCCTATTTTCATAAGCAGGAGGATCACGAGGATCCTCATCCGGAGTACGGCAAGGGAGGACCTGTGCATGTGGAGCATGGCGACGCGCAGACCGTGTACCCGTACCTGCACCAAGCCTCTCTCAACATGGACCCCCCTTTGCGCAGTAATTCTGCGGGCCGTTTGTCATACGGTGTACCGCAGGTGTACCGTGTCATTGAGAACGGGAGGCGCGTGGACGCCTACACCGCCTACCTGCGGCCTGTAGTTGCAGAGCGCAACGATAATCTGGTGATGCGCACCGGGGCCCGCGTCACGCGAGTTCTATTCGACAAAAATAAACGTGCTACAGGTGTCCTGTACACCGTGGCAGAATCGGGCGATGTTGACTCCTCAACTGGCATAAATCGTAACGACCCGCGCCTCGGCAGCCGGGGCCGGGAAGCCGCTGCCCGTGTAACACTTCATGCCCATGCCACGCGAGAGGTTGTTTTATGTGCGGGCGTTTTTTTCACGCCCCATATACTCCTTAAATCAGGTGTCGGACCTGCTGCGGAGCTCGAGGCCCTGGGCGTACCCGTGGTAGCAAACGTGTCGGGGGTAGGGAAGCACTTACTGGCCCGAACAAACGTGCTCTTCTTCTACGGGAATGGCTCGGTGGTGCCGGAAATGAATCCTTTCGTTCTGCGAGATCCGGCAACCACGGAGATGTATGATTTAGAGCACCGAGGTCCCTATAGCTTGGGGGCTCTGGGCATCTACAGCGTTGTCAAGGGCCGTTACCCTGGAGACGACGATTACATCCTGTTCATGACGGACGTGATCCCCGAAGTGGCCCCACGCATGGTCGCCTTGGGCTGCGCCAATTTGCGGGTTCATGGACCTGGTGGACAGGTACTGCTGGACCCCACTGATCCCTTAGGGGCAAAACACCCGCGCATCCAACTCAACATGGCAGCTGCGGAGGAAGACCGGCGGGCTTTGCGGCACTGCTTGCGGGATGTGCGGGATATGATGGCCGAACCCATCATGACCACCAATGGATTTTACGAAATTTTCCCGACGCATCGACTGGTGGAGGATACAGATAAGGCCCTGGATCGCTGGATCAGTAGGGGCTACACGTTCTATAGCTGGCACGCGACGAGCACGGCCCGAATGGGAGACGTGCTGGATGATCGTATGCGTGTGCAAGGGGGCGTTCAAGGCTTGCGGGTGGTAGATGCAAGTGCAGTGCCAGACATGATCGAGGCTGGGCCAATGGCCACGTTGTTTATGCTGGGGGAGCGGGCCGCGGATCTGATCAAGGAAGACTATCGGGAAAATACATAGACGCGTATAGGAATGTAGCCACCAGAAAAGGTAAGTCAAAGGGCAAACATCATCAGTAAAAGGGGAAAAGAAGATTTGAAGATTTGGGATGGTCCTTCGTGAAAGATCCATCGTGGTCCTGGATCTGAGCAGAGAACTGGCATATATGGGCGTTGGTCACTCGATCACACCGGTCCAATTCCAGAATCACTCTAAACAACGTCAACAAGGTACATGATTGTCAAAAGAGATGCCCTCTAAGGTATTTCCATTTGCCACAAAACGAATGATATTCACTCGAAATATTTGCGTCTGCAGAAGAGTAAAAACTTGTGTACATAGAAGAGGAGAGATGGACGAAAAGGTGGGAAGGAAAAACAGAGGGGGGGGGAAAGTGAATGCATAAATATCTGTTTCCTAGCAGATTTCCTTGAATTACTTGATTCTAGGCCTATTATACTGTAATTATAATGCTGTATTGAGGTTAAATCTCTTCTGTCACCATCGCGAAAGGCAGAGAGGTCTACGCTGGAGCTCTTCTATGATGGGAAAATAATTTCGCCCAAAAAAAACATGATGATGTGTGGATTGGATACAATTTGTTGCCTTACAACCAAGAGGACTATATTATTTTACATAATATTACTGTCGAGTACAAGGTATAAGATAGATAAGGTTATCAAATGCCCCGACGAATCAACGAAAGTTTTTCTGGCGGCGGGCCATATTTTCGTACGGAGGGCTGGTTCAAGTACATCGGGGCTCAGATGTCGTGCGGCATTGCATGCAAAGACAGAAAACAAGCAATCCATTGACCAAACAAGGTGTGTGTGGATTCCCTCCTTCTTGTTTGGGATAAGTCGGCTCACAAGTATCCCCTCGGTTGCCGTGGCAGCTTGACGCCAACATCCACGTTACAAAAATTTCATCGGTCTCAGGAAAATGTCAAACTCGTTCTCTACTAACGAGTTGGCCGACAGGGGAAACAAATTGGAGGGCCACTGTCCTTTTTTTATCAATCAACTAGTCTTTAGTTAAAATGTTTGATGTACATCCCCAACCCTTACGCACTCTATGTCGACTGCAAGCCCTATTTTGTAGTGTAACTCACACTTTGAAGGTGTCAACGTGGCTATGGACGATCACAGCTGATGGAACTGTTTGACGTCTGCTGCCTTCCTCCTGCTTCCGAGTCTCGCTCTCTTCAGCACCACACAAAGTTGGGGTCACGCCTGGCAGCCTTCATAGCCATTCATTCTAAGCCCATTCTTCCCACATCACCTACTTTATGTTTTGGCTTGTGCGTACTGACTCATGTGTTTGTCACATGCAAAAGTGTACATTTCCAGAAAGCACAGCACCACGAACAGCTATCTTTCCAGCAACAGAACAAACATCAAACACAGCACTCTCAATCTTGCTGGCTAGCCTCAGCAGCCTTCAAATTTTACTCAACTAGCTACCTACTCACGCTTACAGACACCCAAGCCATAACCTTTGATGTTCTCCACCGGGAGTCGCCGCTTAATCAGCCGCCTTGTCCTCACGGGTCCTACCCCCGCTCCTCCTTCCACCACTGTCAAGGGTAAGTACCAGTTTGACGAGGCAGGAGTGAAATAGTGAGGCTTGATGTGTGTATTCGGCGCGCGCGATAGGCGTAAGGGAGAGACTCTTCGATGGTGAGGAGGAGGAGGAGGAGGAGGAGGTGAGAGACGGGGAGGGGAGATTCTAAGGAGATTCGGGAATACAAGCCGCATACACTCATGCGTCTCCCACGCTACCCGTCCTCTTCAACCCACAGCTCTTTCTGTCGTCTCCTCCCGTCTTCATTCGACCGCCGCCGAAGTTCCCCATCCTCTTTCCGTAATCCCAACTCTTGCTTCGCGATCGGCCGATGCTGCGAGCAAGCAAGAGGCTTTGACGGCATGGCGCACGCGCGGCCTGATTGTCGACGCTGGGAATAACCCGCACAAGCTCTTGGGGCTTCTTGAAAAGGGCCCTCTGGACGCCAACAACATGGTAATTCTCGTCACGCGCTTGGCCCAGGCCTGCGAGGGGAAGGAGGAGGTCAAGGCCGCTGTTCAGGCGGACGCACGCTTTGCCCAGCTGGTGGCGCGGGTGGTTGGGGGGGTGGAGGGAGCCTTGGAAGAGAAATTAAGCGAGCTACAGGTGTTGAGTCTTCGGGAGGGACTTCGTGTCTTGGGCGTCGGGGGCGTTTGAGGGGACACAGGAAGGAGGGAGAAGATCGAGGGAGGAGGGAAAGAGGCTAGAAGAGCAGGGATTTGGAGGAACAAGAGGTTGGGAGGAAGCGAAAACCGCATGTATGTATCTACTCATGCATATTTGTGCACAAATACATACACACCTCTGTCCATGTATTTTACATTCCTCCTGACAACAAAAACTAACTAATTTAAAGAGAGACCAGAGGGCCTCTTTTGTAACTACTTCGAGCAACGACGGCAGTAGCAACAGGAGCCATATTGACGACAACATATAAATCCAGCAATAGGCAATATCAGAGGTAGTAACAGGAAGTGCGCGGCAGCTCTAGGTCAAAGTGTGTCCCGCCCGCGTGCATGCGAAGACAGAGACTTCCTTGTCCTTCTCCCTGTCCTTTTTCTACATAAATAGCTATACAGTCATATCAGCGTGTGGCCGCACCTGTTTGTGAACCTATTTCTCATCGATACACTTATTTGTGTACTCGTTGCCCCCCTCTTCGTGCGATTACCCTTGCGCAATTCATAAGAAAAAGGTGGGAAAAGAGAGCTAGCGAAGTAGGGAAGGAGCTTTCTCGTTATTTCTTTCGTCCCTTTATGGATTATTTCATTCCGACCAGCAGCCGCATAGGACTACAAAAATAGCTCCACCAGCAGCAGCAACATTGAGTATTGTCGACAGGAGGAAATGAGATGAGAACGAGACACGAAGGAGATACCAGCACGCACGCACAGACACCCACTCAGAGAGACGCTCTCACAACGACAGACTTTTCGTGATTTCGCGCGCATCGAAATACGAGAATTACACGCTAACAAGAGATAAGAGGATATAACATTTCCAAGGGAAAGGGCGGTGAGCTTTTCTTGCGTGTTCGTGTGTGGGTGGATGGGTGGGTATATGCAGCAGCAGCAGCAACAGGTACAGCAACATCAGTTTTATGGTGCATTTCAATCGATTCATTATTTATCTAACTTCATCGCAAGAAGTTAGGGCGATTAAACATGTCGGAACGAGAGAAAGAAGTAGCAGTAGAAAAGGAAGTTCAAAAGCAGAAAAGGCAGTTGCCGGTTATACAAAATTTAAAATCTTGAAAAAATGAAAAAAGGAAAATCAACCACAGTAAGGTAACGTCGTCGCTTAGCTCTCCTTCTGTCAAGCTGCCTTGCCGCCGTTGCTACTTTTGAGTTTTTACTCATTATCCTCACCCTCCCTCCTCCCTACCCTCCCTCCTCCCTACCCTCCCTCCGTCCCTACATGGCTCCCGCCTTCAAGACGTCAATCATATTGTAGACCTTCTTCTCACTGCCCGCCTGCTTAGCCAAAAATACCAACGCATCCACCGTCCCCTCGGCATAGACACGGCGGCCCACCACGTTGTGTCGGAATTGGAACTCCACGCTTCAGGGTTACGGAGGGCGGGGGGGAGGGAGGGAGGGAGGGAGGGAGGGTCTGAGTGAGAGTGAAAGACGGAAGATGCCCGAATGACACTCAGAGAAGATCACCAAAGAGGAAAAGCATAAAGAGCCTCAATCTCCCCCCTCCTGACTTGTACCTGCCGTCTGGTGAGAGGAGTTGGTAGGTGTGGAAGGCGTGTCCGCCCAAACCGGCCTCGGGCACACCGAAGCCGAGCTGAAGGAGAGGGGGAGAGAAAGGGAGGAAGGAGGGAGGAGAGGAGGAATAGAAGATAAAAGAATGAAAAGGGATGGGATGCCAAGGCGGCTTTTCCAAGAGGTTGGACTCTCGTGGAGGTCGGGATGGAAGAACCTGCTTCAGGAGGGCTTCTCCTTAATGACGTCCTCGCACACACCTTTCCGGAACCCCACCATCCTTACCTGCCCCTCCCGATCCCGGATCATGCGGATCACGTCCTCCACGTGGTAGGCCTTGCCCAGCAGCTTCCCAAAGGAGCTGATCAAGGCCTTGGCCGTGCCGCTGGTGTCCGCCTTGCTGCTCTGGTGGGACTCCACCACCTGGGGCCGAGGGGGAGGACGGGAGGGAGGGTGGGAGGGAAGCCGAGTGACTTGAGAGGCAAGGACGATACAAATGTTCCTGGAAAGGGGGATAAGAAACACTCGAAGGAGGGGAAGAAGGGTGGACGGCAACGAGTCGTGGACGGAGGGAGGGCAGACAAGACGACGTACATTGAGGGTGTAGCCTTCGAAGGCCCCCGGAAACGTGGCCGCCATCGTCTCCAAGCCCGCCTAACGGGTGTGTATGTGATTGTGTGAGCATCAGTTCTGGCCTCCCTCCAACATGCCACCTTTCCTTCGTTCCAACCTCCCTCCCTCCCTCCCTCCCTCCCTCCCTGCCCTCCTCTCCACCTGCAAGGCCACGATCTGCTTCGCCATATTGGGGGCAATGACGGCGTAGATCCCGCCCGCAGCCACGTCGTCCATCAGCTTTTCCCGATCCCCGCCCGTCGTGCCCTGGTTTAAGGTTAGAGAAAGGGGGACAGGGGGAGGGTAGAGTGGGCAGGCAGGAAGCGCAGGAGGGAGGGAGGGAGGGAGGGAGGGAGGGAGGGAGGGAGGGAGGAGATGCCCGTGTACCATGACGAAGTCGAGCTTGTGGCGGGCGTAGAGCTTGCCATTTGGGTTCACAGCAGTGGGATGAGTGTAGTCCACGGCAATCAGCCGCGTTTTGCTGTCACGGTAGCCGGCCAGCAGGCCTGGTGCGGTAAGGGAGGGAGGGAGGGAGGGAGGGAGGGAGGGAGGGAGGGAGGGAGGGAGGGAGGGAGGGAGGATTGGAGAGAGGGAGGGAGGACAGAGAGAGGAAGTCAGGAGCCAGATTCGAGTGATTTCACCCGGCGATACACCCACGCTGCCCTTTCCCTTCATACTTCCCCCACATCCTACCCCCTCGCCTCACCTTGCAACCGGGCGTCGCACTCCTCGTCGCCGTTCCCCGTGAGGGGCCCCTTCACCAAGCGCACTGTCTGCTTCTGGCCGCCCTCCCCATCATCCACCTCCACGCTCTCCTCCTCTTTGGGATGGCGGTAGTGGAGGAGAAGAAAAGAAAAAATATAAGAAGCGATGAGGATAGCCTCCTGCATTTCTCCTTCGCTTCCTTCTCTCCTCTTCCCTCCCCGCACCTACCAATTTGCGGACCCGTCAAGCCCACCGAGCACACTGCCAGTCCTCTTCGCAGGCAGGCCGCAGCCACTTCCTTGCCCATAGCACCCGGCAAACCATTAACCATCACCGCGACCTAGAGGGCACATGGCCGAGGGAGGGGGGGAGATAGAGAGGACGGGAGATAGAGAGAGGCCGGGATGAGCACGGGAGGAGAACCACAGGCATGGAAATAAATCCATCTCAAGGTCACCGATGCGACAAGTACATATCTTAGAATGATAAAGGCACACACATGTAGAAGAATGAAAGGAGTTGACCGTACCTTGGGAGCGGCAGCCATCATGCGGAGGCTCGAATGCCGAGGTTGCTGTTGGGGCTTGTATGCACCATGGAGGGTAACGAAGGAGGTGACCAGGGCCGGGAAGAGGACAACGAGCAAGAGCGCGAGTGCGCTTGCTCCTAGGGGATTATAAAGGCGGAAGGGATACTGGCAAATTTAATTGGCGCCAAGCGTGGGGACGGCACGGCAAATAAGGGAGATTGCCTTACCTCGCGTGGAAGGAACGGCAGGCATTGCAATAGCTGGGCGTGGGAAGAGTGGCTTGGACTGCCGAAAGAAGGAGATAAGGAAGCAGCGTGGTGCAGACAACACGGCCCAAAAGACAGCCGAGCCTGTAGAGTGGTGTATTGTTGTTCGTGTGCTCTTGAAAAAGGCGCTTTGTTTAATTAAGAAGGACAAGAGTTGCAGCACGAGGGCGAATCCGATCGATAATCATCGTGGTGATGACGGCGTGGTCTAAAACATTGAAGCACTTGCTTTGCATACCACGGCACATACGAAAGGGTCCTCCCCCTGTCACAGTGTTTAACCTTACGCACACATCTTTATCCACGCGATTTCCCCAACACGCACAAAGGGAGCCGCGCAACACCGAGCACTCTCCACGCACGACGACGGGCTCTGACTCGCCCTCCTCCTCCTCCTCCTCAACACCATCAAAGTCATGGCAGTGAGGTGGACGGCAAGGTCGCCAAGACCGGCAGCTGCAGCACCATGCCTCGTGCTGACCATCCTCCTAATCGTCGTGGGGGCTCCCACGATCCATGCCTTTATCATCCCCTCCCTTCCCCCTTCCGTCATCGCCCGGGCCTACCCCTTTCACCTCCCTCGCCGCACTACGAGTCTACCCTCCTCCTCCTCAGCATTTGCCCATTCCTCCTCGCCCCTCTATTCAAGCGCCTCGGCCGGTGCCATCCCTTTGGAAGGCGGCCTTAACCTGCCCCCGTCCAAGCAAGGCGGGGTTCGTGACAAGCTCGATGCCCTCTACCGCTTCACCCGACCTCACACCATCCGCGGTACCATCCTTGCCTCCCTCATGGGCGTCCTCCGCTGTTATATCGAGCATCCCAAATCCTTTGCTAATCCGCTCCAGCCTTTGCCAAGGGCTTTGCTTGGCCTCCTGGCCTTGCTGTGCGGCAACATATTCATCGTGGGCATCAACCAAATTTACGACGTCGACATCGACAAGGTCAATAAGCCCTTTCTTCCCCTGGCCGCCCAGCGCATGTCGGGCAAATCTGCATGGGCCGTGGTGTTGGCTGCTTGTGCGGGCGGGTTGGCCATTACTAAGTCTGCTTTTAGCCCCCTCATCTTCAACATGTACGCTGCGGGCATCCTGGCGGGAACCCTCTACTCCGTGCCGCCCTTCTACTTTAAGCGCTTCCCGCTCGTGGCAGCAACTACTATCGCCTTTGTGCGTGGCTTTAGTTTGAACTTCGGGGTGTACTACGCGGTGCGGGAGGCGCTGGGCATCCCGTTCGCCTGGAACCCCATAGTGCTCTTCATCACCCGCTTTATGACTGTCTTCGCCGCCGTTATCGCCGTCTCCAAAGACCTGCCCGACACGGAGGGCGACCGAAAGTATGATGTTCAAACGTTTGCCACACGGGTGGGCGTCGCAAACATTGCGCGAGGGGCGACGGCCGTCCTCTTTCTCAACTACGTGTCGGCCGTCGTGCAGGGAGTAGTCAACCCAAGCGGCGCCTTCAGGCAGTGGGTGATGGTGGGGGGACACACACTCTTGGCCGCGCTCTTGGCACGACGGTACTCAAGGCTAGACCCCAAGAAACTGAGCTCCATCAAGGCCTTCTACAAGAGCATCTGGGATTTGTTTTACCTGGAGTATGTACTTTACCCTTTCCTGTAGGCTTGCAGCGTAAACGGGAAAGATTTCAATGCAAATAATGCCAACCGTTTCTTTTTATATTTGGAGCCGTACGTTTTAAATCTTTGAGCACACGACAGCATGGTACTGGACCCAAAAGCCCACTGCAAACAAAAAAAAACGTGTGACGACTAGAAGCGTACGATTATGCCTGTTCCTGTCTCTTTCCTCTCCTCGATACCATCATTCTTTGTTTTTCACTCATGCTTAGCTCTATTAGGGCCACTCCTCCCCAAACGCCGTGCGGGAGTCCAGCTTGTCCCAGTCCAGCTCCACCCACAGAGAGCAGCCTACAGTAGCACCTTGGAATTTTCTTGATATCCTGTTTATCCAGGGCCGTCTCATCCCTCGCCATCAGTTTCATCTTACCCTGACCAGGCTCCCACAGGTATCGCATGCTCCAAGCAAGTCTAAATGAACTTTATCCTGTGCCAAGAGGTGTTGGGTAGCGAGCATCCAACGAAAATGGAACTCCCGACAAATTTCTAGTCATGTTCGTTCTTGATGGTAAGATGATTTATGGCGATAATCAGCGTGGAGTGAGGGCAGGTGGTGGTGGTGGTGGCAGTAACAGTATCATCAGAGGTGTGTGAAGCCAAGGAACTTGCACGAAGTTTGGCGGAAAGGGGAACTGCGATAGCTAGCGTGCAGGGTTACGGTGTCTTTTTCGGGATAAGGAAACGGCAGGAGCGGGAAGGTTGTGAATTTTGAGTCGAGTGTATATGTGATTACATTCATGTATAAGTTTATGTAGCACGCGGCTTGAAAATGCGGAAACAGAAGAGGGAAAATTGTAGTTGCTTCCTCCCCCGGGTTTTTCCAATTCAATAAGGAGGGCAATGAGCTGTTCGCCCTGCGGTAGGGGGACTTTACGTAGTAGACCCTGTGGACAGGCGGTTTTGGGCTGCCAGAGAGTTCGATGTGCGATTTTTGACAATACCCTGGTATGCCACTCAAGCCGTATAGCACAAGTGCCTGCACGAAGAGCACGGCAACCTGCCGCGAATGTCGGATCTTCAAGTCAGAAGTAACGTGGCGCGTTCAACAACAAGAGAAGCAGAACAGAGCCAACAGAACATGTCATAAAGCCTCAACACCGACCGCTTCTTTTTTACTGTAACACACATCTAAATCTAATAAATTTTCCTCTTTCAAACGCAATAAAAATACAGAGTAATTTCGATGGAGAATGACGAATGCGAGACGCACCAGCCCTTCCAGTACAGGTCTTCAGGTGGCTCCTTCCGTGGCGGCCGCAGCGAGGCGGATGGAGGCATGCTGGAGGACGATGAAGAATTGCAGCGCCTCGAGCGCCACTTAGAAGGGAGCATGGAGGGCGTAGAAGAAGCGGGCAAAAGTTTCTTAGTAAGGGCACGACAGGGGCTAGCCTCATTGAAGCGGTCCCTGAGCGGTAGTGGGCAGGAGGAAGCAGACGAGCGGACGGGCGGCAGCAAGATGGAGTTGCCCATCGGGTGCAAAGGTTATGGCGCAGATCCGTGCTCGGAGCTGGAGCAGGACATGCAAAGTGATATGCAGGAGGCGGCTAAGTTACTGATGGATGCGACGAGGCGCATCGAGGGCGATATTCATCATTTGCATGCGCCTGAGCTTTACCACCCCGAGGCGGTCACGAGCTACGAAGAGATGCGCCAATGGCCGGAAGGAAGCACACGGGCGTTGGACGCGCGCAAGATAAACAAGGACACAATCGAAGTGACGCAGGTTACTAAGGGGGGCGTGGGATCCTGTTCTGATGGGGAGGGCGAAATGAAACAAGGCCGGCAGCGCAACAATAACTCGACCGATGAGGATGCAGTGGCAGCGAAAGAGCGCATGGGAGTGAAGAGAGAGGAGATTGACAAGAGGACAGAGGAAGAAAAGAGAGAAGATGAAGAAGAAATGCTTGAAATGTTGCAGATGTTCACGCCTGAGTAGAGAGAGAAAGAGAAATATGGAGTGAAGCGATTGACGTGACAGAGTGGGAAGCAGAAGAGCAGGTGCTGTGTGTATGTGTGATTTGGGTGCGAGCTGCATGTGGGAGTGGAGGAGAGGCAGGACATTCTTGGCGCGGGTAGTAGGGTGGTGAAACAAAAGGTGAGTAGAACTGAGGGAGTGCAAGGCGCGCTATTGTGTATCGTGTTCATACATGCATGCCGGGGCTTGCAGGGATCGGGATACATGGCCAGCGAGTTCGGAGACATTTCACTTCACGTTGTCCACGAAAAGAAAAAGAGGCGACAGTATTGTTCAAAATCGGTTGTTTTTGGGTGCTCCCTCCTTGCACCTGATTCTTCCCTCCTTCCTGTCAGCGGTCTACCCTAATCCTCCACGCTCCCGCTTTCCTCCTCCTACTTGCCTGCCCTTACCAGTCGCTCGATGAGCTGGTTGAGCCGAGGGAGCATCACACGCGAGTCGTCCAGAAGGCCCGCAGCCACCATGGCATTGTCGAACACCTGCTCCGCCACAACCTGAGGAAAGAGGGAGGTACAGAGGGAGGGTTGAGCAGGTCGTGTGAAAATCTTCTGACGACGCATATTGTTCTGTCTATTAGTTTTGATTCGAAGCATGAGCGACCGTCTCTAGTGGGCCTCCTCTCCGCCCCGCTGCCCCCCCATCCGAACCTTTGCGAGCTCGGCGTCTTCGGTGCGCAGGGCGTGGAGACGGATGATGATGGGATGGCGCGGGTTGATCTCCAGGTGCTGCTTGGGCACGAACGAGGCCTGGCCCATGGACTGCTGTTCCACCATGCGCATCATCCGCCGCAGTGCCCCCGACTCGTGGTCCGTGACGATGGCCGGCGAGTCGTACAGCCGCGAGGTGGTCTTAGCGTCCTGCAGCTTCTCGGGCAGGGTCGACACCAGCCACTTGGCCAGGTCCTCCGCCTCCGCCTCCGTCAGGGGAGGCAGCGCACTACCGTCGCTGTCGCCGTCCTTTTTGTCTGGGAGGAAAAGGAGAGGACGTTGAGACGTTAATTGAGTGAGATGAGGAATGTGCCAACATTATGCAGCCAAAGGTCTTGATGCCTCAACTTTCCCCTCCCTTACTGGTATACTATCCCTTTTCACAATGCCCCCTTTTATAACTCTCGCCTCCTCCCTGCTTCTCACCTTCCTCCTCCTCCGTCTTCTTGTCTGGCCCCAGATCGAGCCCGGTGGCTTCGGCCGTCTTGAAGTCGCGGCCATGGTAGGTCTTGAGGTTGTTCATGACGAAATCGTCGATGGCGTTGTACACGAAGATCACCTGACCAACCACGTGTGGGAGCGAAGAGGGAAGGGGTAAATGCGGGTGTTGTGAGGAAGGCGGGAAGCAAGGGAGGGAGAAAGGGGCGGACAAAATGAACGATTGAGGTAAAGACGGCGAACAATGAGCAGGCATACCTCCTTGTTGCTGCGTTTGAATGCCTCGTAGTAGGGGGAGGCTTCGGCCAGCTCGCGGTTGGGCGCACACAGAAAGTAGATGGCATTCTATCACAGGCGAAGGAAAAAGCAGAACAGGATTCAATGAGGGTCCATGAGGTGCTTCCAATGAACACCCTCTCCCGACATTCCCCTCCCTCCTCCTTTTCCGGCGTCCCTGTTTTACCCTGCTTTGACCTCACTTTCTCCCCTCCCTTCTGCACCCTCCCCCTACCTGCTCCGGGTCGCAGCGGGAGATATACTCGTCGAAAGACGTGCTCTCACCGGCAGGCAGGCGCGAAGACTCGTAGTACAGAAGCTTAGCGATGCGGGGCGCGTTCTCAAAGTCATGGCAGATGCCTGGGGGGGGCGCGGGGCAAGGGGGAGGGAAGGAGGGGGGAACGAAAGATCATTCCACGGGCTACGGAGAGATTGTACAGCGCAAACGGGGACAAGGAAATCAACCGCGACCGACTACTACCCCGAATAAATCATCCAAACAAAGATGAGCCAACCATTTCCCTCCCCCAGCCACCTCCGCTCCATCCTTTCCCCCAAAACCTCTTTGACCTGCCTCCTCCCTCCCTCTCTCCCTCCCTCCTTCGCCTCCTATTCTCACCTTCCTTGAGGAAGTACCCGAACTCCTTAAAGAATTTCTCCTTGTAGGTGGCAGGGTCCTTCCGGGCCTCGTCCTCCAGCGTCTTGAGCACCTTGCGCACCAACACGCGCTCGATGCGCTTCAGAAGGGCCGTGTCCTGGGGGGGAGGGAGGGAGAAAGAGTGAGAGGGGAAAGAGAAGGAAAGAGGAGAAGAGGTGCACATTCGTCTGCGTACCTGGGCCTTCTCTCGGGAGATGCTCAGGGGCAGGTCCTCCGAGTCCACCACGCCCTTTATGAAGCGCTGTCCCGTGTGGTGTGTAGGAGAATGAATGCTGAAGTGAGGCGACAGCTGTCTATCACGCCACCCATTTTTTGCCCTCCGCTCATTCCTGAGTCCCCCTCCTATCTTCTTTTCTCGTGACTGTGCCTCCCCTCCCCTTCTCACCATCCAATCCGGCAGGATCCGCCCGCACTTGCTCTCGATTAGGACCTTGCGGCTGTAGAGGCTCACGCCGGGGTCGAGGCGGCCTGTGAGAAATTGAGTGCCAAGTGAGTGCGAGCCTTCCTTTCTCTTCCACCATCTCTTCTACCCCCACACACACCCTCGTTCCCCTCCTCTACTCACCCATGCCAAACTTCTCCCCGTGAAAAGAGGGGATGAAGAACAGGACCTTCAAGTCGAGGGGGGCGTCGGTCCGGAAGTGGAGACGGTAACAGGGGTCGTCATAAGCGTTGGCGATGAACCTGCTCGAGGATGGAAGGGGGAAGGGAATGAAAGCAGGGGATATGGATCAGATGTTGACGCAGCGACATGCTGTGTTGCTCAGCGGCAGCCTCGAGAGGGAGAGCGGAACGAGGAAAGTCGTCCTACCTGTAGAACTCCTTGTACTGGTCGTCGGTGATGTCTTTCTTGTCCTCCGTCCACAGGGCTCGCACCGTGTTGCACACCTCCCCGTTGACCTGTGGCGCAGGCAGACAAAGGCCGCAGGGGGAGTTGAGGGAGAGAAGGGAGAGGTATGAGTGAGCGTAGCTGAGACAGCTGCTGCAGTATCAAGCGTGAAGACCATACGACAAAGGAACAGACAGATGGACAGACTGGCAGGAAGAGCCAAGCCAGGGAGAAGCGATGTGGGACCTAACGGGCTGATGTACCTTAATGGGAAAGTTGACGAAGTTCGAGTACTTCTTGATTATCTCCTTCACCCGGGCCGGCTTGGCGAACTCCTTGCACTTCTCCTTCAGATGGATCGTGATCTGAGACCTGCAACAATATAAATGAGAGGAGAGGGGGGGGGGGCGATGAAAACATTCGGCCCACCAAACTTCTCTTTCTCCCGCCCACCATCCTTCCTCATCTCCTCCTCACTTACCCCCTTCCGTCCTGACCGGCCTCAACAGGCCCAATTTCATAAGCCCCGGCGCCGGTGCTCTTCCAGGTGTGTCCAGGCTCCTCGGGGCTGTAAGATCGCGACGCGACCTCTACGCTATCGCCCACCATGAAGGCGCTGTAGAAGCCCACGCCGAATTGGCCTACGAGCAGGGGGGGAGGGGGAGCAGAGTGAAGCAGGCGGGGTATAGTGAGAAGATAATCCCGACACATATACCTCCATCAATTTTCCTTGGTTTCGATCCATCCACCCTCTCTCCCTCCCTCCTGTCCTTGCTTCCGTCCTTCCTTCCTCCTCTCTCCCTTTCTCTCTCCTATCCTGCTCACCAATGATCCCCGCTGCGTCCGCTGTGCCCTCCCCGGCCTTCTCCTTCAGCTCCTTGACAAAGGCCTTGGACCCCGATCTCGCTATGGTGCCCAAATTCGACACCAACTCCGTTTTAGTCATGCCCAAGCCTGTTGGTGAAACGAGCAGAAGGGGCGGAAAGGGGAGAGTGGAACCACACGGGGGGGATGAGCCTACTCGACTGCACTCGGCGCCACTCTCAGTGCGTCTACATGCAGTAACCTAAATTTCACGTTCCCTTCTTCTCCCCGCCTTCCAAGCCTGCTTGCTCACCCGTGTCCCGCAGTGTCAAGGTGCCCTTCTCCTCGTCCGTGGTGATGGTAATCTCCAGGGGCAACGACGGGTCGGCAATCGCGGCCTCGCCCGAGACTGGGGGAGTCAGGGTAGTGGAACAAGGAAAGGAGATGAGAATACATTGAGAATACAGATTGATCATGTATAACTCTAACAGAGAATGTATATAAGGATAGAGAGGCAGGGACAGCAAGCAGGAAAAGGAAATAGAGGAAATGGGGTACACACCCTGGATGTGCCGGAGCTTTTCAAGCGCGTCGGAGGCATTGGAGATGAGCTCTCGAAGGAATACCTAGAGCACATGGGACGAAAGAAAGCGATGATTATGATGTTATAGAGGGAGAAAAGTGACACTGACCGCGGAGTAATAACAAGACACTTAAACGCACCTCTTTGTCGGTGTAGACGCTGTGAATGACTATGTCAAGGAGCTGGCGCGTCTCCGCTTGGAACTCGTGTGACTCCGCTGCCGGGGGTGTGGGGGTGGATGAGAATGTCCGACCACACTGGAAGGGGGACTGGTGCTGACGCTGTTGCAACAGCACGGCGTGGGAAGAGGACATGGAGGAGGAGGTGGAGGAGGTAGCCAGTGGGGTAGGAGGGTGGAGCAGAGAGGAGTGCAAAAACATGTGCCGCTGCGGCTGATATTGCTGGGCCGAACGAATTGCCAGGCGCCGGCCGAACAAACAGCTGCTGCGCAACATTGCTATTCGTAAACCTGTGTGCATATACGTGGTAAATGACATTGAGTGTGCGGCTTTCGAGAAAGGCAAATGGGGAGGAGGATGAGGATGACAATGAGGCGTTGGTTGGAGGAATGTGAAGGGAGCACCGGACAGCCACCACCCCATTACACGTAGCAAAGAGGAGGATGCTTCTAGTTAATGGAGCCGGTGTCCTGTAGTGTGGGTAAATGGTGGAATTTGTGAAGTCCAAAATAAAAACATTTGTTCCATGGAGATGTTCGATTGTGCGTGAGCGGGCTCGAGGAGCTGTGGCTGGAGCAGCCCTCCTTCCTCTCCTTTCCTTGCTTGAATGTACTTCATGGTCAGCCATCCACATTGCACATCTATCATAATAAGCACAGGAAGAGTGTGAACGTGCTGTTGTCCTAATCCTCCTTCCCAAGCCCTCAAGAGAAACCAGTCGATCGGAGCCCTCGAACTCGAAGCCAAGCCTTGCCCATCAAACAAGCAATATGAGCAAGCGCGGCGCGGGGGAATGGGTCTCCCTCGCAGGCCTGCGGACAGATGGACGACGCCCGCACGAGCTGCGACGCCTGCGCTGTGCCCTAGGTACAAATCCGCACGCAGATGGCTCGGCGTCTCTGGAGCAGGGGCAGACGCAAGTCCTTGCCATCGTCCACGGCCCGCACGAGCCGACCCGGCGCAGTGAGGCCCTTCACGACAAGTGTATCATTGAATGCGAATTCTACAATACACCTTTCGCAGGTTTCGACCGCAAGAAGCGCCGGGCGACAGACCGTGCTAGCCTAGAGGTGTCCTTGATCGTGAAGCAGACGTTCGAGGCGGCCATCTTGCGGCATATCTACCCGCGCACGCAAATTGACATTCAGGTGTATGTCCTACAGACGGACGGATCCGCCCTGCCCGCCGTCATCAACGCCGTTTCCCTCGCTCTAGTGGACGCGGGCATCGCCATGAAAGAGATGGTTGCCGCCTGCTCAGTGGCCCTGCTTGACGACCAGGCCGTGCTGGACGTGACGTACAAGGAGCAGAGCTCGGGCGGTGCCTACCTGCCCCTGGCCGCCTTCCCCGCTCATGATCAGGTGCTGCTCCTGCAGTGCGAGTCCCGCCTGGACGGTGCACGTTTCGAGGAGCTTATAGGTGTGGCTTTGGGGGGCACACGGCAGGTGGCGGACCTGATGCAGGCCCAGGTCAGGGAACACACCAAGCAGTTGGCGGGAGCCAAACTCGCCCTGTTGCGGTAGCGGGGCAGCGAGGGCGGAAGATGCGAAAAGAAAGGGGAGGATCTTGAAGTAAATGTTTAAAAATAACTAGCAAATTAAAGAACGAAGAAGGATCGTAATTTGTGCGTGCTGCTGCGGCTGCTACTTGCCCTGAATGTGCTGCTTGCTTCTCTTCAACCACAGCTACGCCTCGCAAATTGTCATGGCTTTGATTCCCCACGCATCACGGCTTAATTTACATTTTCTTTCATTTTATCCTGTCTTTCATTTCCTCCATTTCTCTTTCCACTCCCCCTCATCTTCTACCGCCGCCCTCATCCCCCGTGCTGTCTTTGACCATCCGCATCCTCTCCAGCGTCGTGGCCTCATTCACAGGCTGCAGCATCAAACTCGCGCCAATGCGAACGTTCCGAGCAATAATCTCCTCGCTCATAGGATTATTGGGATCGCGAATCTCGGGCAGGAACTTAGAGATGGAGGCCGCATTGAGAAGGGGCGTGCCGCAGGGAGGATACTCGCCCGTGGCACATACACGGGCACGCACCACCAAGTCCTGGGCCTTGGCCTCCTGCCACCCGCCATCGCCGCCCAGGATGTTGCCTTCATAGAACTGTGCCAGGAAAGGGAATATCATCCCTTCCATCGGCACTCGGGCACCCAGCACGAGTTTGCCTTGGAAGGAGGCCGTCAGAAAGAGGGCTTCCGTGCCAGTGCCAGCGCTGCTAGACATAGAGCCATCATCCTCCTGCTCCTCCTCGTCGGGGCCAGCCAAGAGCTCGCCCCAATAGTTCACGCCTTTGGGTAGGTATACTAAAGCCTCCAGCAAGGCAGGCCGGCTCTTCTCACGCCTCGTGGGCCCGCCTTCTAGACCTATCCTCGTATCGGAGGAGGGAGGGGAAGCTGCGTTCGAGGCGGGAGCAAGCCCTACCAAGGCAGCAGCGGTCGCACCCAGATATGAATCGGTCAAAAACGAAGCGCGAGTATATGAGACCGGCGAAAGAGATAAAAGATGAGCGCGGAATGGACCTTGCGGTGGAGAGTAGGCCAAGACGGTGGTGATAATAATCGAGAGAAGCAGAAGCGTCAAGCAGGGAAGGAGGTCGTTGCGCATGATAACCCCTGTGTTTAGTTATATATAGGTAGAAGTCTTTGAAATCTAGTCACATGCTTGGACCTTGATTGTTGCTTTTCGTGGTTTTGACAGCGGATCACAAAAAAGGAGACACGTAAGTGACATACTTGATTACAGTGCAAGTTGAAAACCTCCTCAACCTCCCCTAAAGAGCACAAAGAGCAGCGTGTTGATGAGAGGGAAAGTCTGGGGGCCAGGGGCACCCCGAATTCGGTTCAGCCACAGAACAAGAAAGCAAAACAAAGAGAGTACTTGGAAGTGCCTTCTGGTTGCCATGTCATTATTTGAGAACATAATGCCTGAGGAAATCCGAGTGGGGCGTTAGCTCTGTCCCGCCCCAGATAAACGTCCTCTCACGTTTATCTTGCGTCGCCCATTCTGACGTATAAATCCCGGTGCGACGCCCCGCAGATACAGTGACACAAGCACCATTCAGCAAAGGGCGCAATCCCCAAGGAAAAATGATCTATATATGTAGGAGGGGTGGAACTTGGACCAACTTCCTCCGTTCCAATCCTTCCAACAACGCAACAAAGCCAACCAAACAGCCAAAGATGCTTCCAAGGAACGCAATAATTTCCTCTCTATACGGTATTTATGCATCTTTCTTTGACGTCATCCTTAATTTCTTCCAGGCTTCATCCGACCTCTTCTGTTTTATCCTGACTTTCTCTGACCCCGACGTTTTCTTTCTTACTTTTTTTGGGGGAATCAAGCCAGTGTGTCCTGCAGATGGTGTCATAAGCTCCTATAAGTAGGGTTTGGGATTTAGCAATGGGTGCTGGGATGGGTGCTGGGATGGGTGCTGAGCTCTTCTCCAACATATCAGAAGAACCGAGTGGGCCAAAAGGCAAATAAGCTATTTGATACCCAGTCTCAAGCCCTGAAGTGTTGCTGTTTCATTCACCTAACCCTACTTGTGTGTACCAAGGGCGAATGTGGGATAGCCTGTCATGGGGCGCTCGCGCATTTCTTGGGGGACGCTTCCTGCCGCTGGCCCGGCCTGGCTGAGCGCTGTCGAAGTGCGCCCACGACGATCATTACTCATCACCCCAAACACAAAATCAGCTGCAAAAACCTTCACGTCGTAGCCTTCATATTCTTTTGTATCTTCATGCGCATGCTTGTTGTCTAACCTTCATATTTTGTCATGCTCAGTGAGGCCTTTTCGAGGGCATTTCTTCTCGCCTTGCTTCTTGATGTTTTTCTGGCGATGCCTTATAGCCGCCGACATGCCGGTTTTGAATTCCTTCCCACAATAGTTTCATGGCCACGAGTTCCCTCTCTTGCCTCAGGGATCTCTTTCCCTTCCCAAGCGCACACGTGTTTCACCCATGTGTCCATGCCACTGTATTGCCCCGCCCTTATGCTGCTTGCTTTGACTAGCCAAGCAAGTGCTTCGACCCAGCAGTCCTTCTCTCATCATCACCCAACGGCTCTCGCTTTCTCCCTTCTTCCGGCCTGCACATCATAACCTCTATCTGCCCTCCCGACGACCATTGCCAACTCCGAGCATGGATATAAATGCAGCAAATGCTAGGTACGTGGTACCATCTGGTGGGAGCATGAGGAGGCCGTGCTCGAGCCCCTCTTTTCTAGACAATAATTGCCCCCCGTCGTCCACATTATCGCCCCTCACATACAGCGGCTGTCCAAGGGTCCCACCCTGTTGCCCTACATCAAGATGCATGTAATGTGCTTTGCCCTCCTTTTGCCAGTGAGGTGATGGCCCTGCCATCATCATCCCTGGATTTCCTACCACCCGTGCTCATGCCCTTCTACACCACTCTCTCGTCTCTCGAGGAATGGGTGCGCC
The DNA here is from genome assembly GCA_004519485.1 of Nannochloropsis oceanica. Taxonomy (NCBI): domain Eukaryota; class Eustigmatophyceae; order Eustigmatales; family Monodopsidaceae; genus Nannochloropsis; species Nannochloropsis oceanica. The sequence continues at coordinate 1,398,276 of CP038117.1, forward strand.
GTAGTCCTATCACCCACACCTGGGTCCGTTGGCCCCATGTCATGCCATGTCATGGCCCTGGTTGTGTGCATCGGGCAGCCTCCTGCTGCATGGAAGGCATGGCCTAACCTTCCCAGCCCTGCTGTTGCTTCCTTTTTTGCGTGCATTACAGCCGCACCCCGGGGAGCCCTGGACCTACAAGCACGCACCTTACCACACGACTAGGGACCTTTTGGGAATTTTCAGGGCGTCCAGGTGCGACAGGATGCACGTCTGCGAGAGCATAATTGCTGATTGTCCCCGTCCCTCTTTGTTTACCCCCCCTTCTTACCCCGTGCTCCTACTTCTCTTATCCTCTGCGGGGCTGGGATGCATGATGAGCCATTCTTTCCGACCCTTTAGGTCACAGTCGAGAATGCTGGGGAGCTGGTCTTGGTGTGAGATGCCATCTTGTGTGTGTCCTCGTGGCTCATGCTCCTTCCTCCCCTGTCCACCGTGCTTTCCTCCCTCTTACTCGAGCTGCGTCACGACCTTCCGCCCCTCCGTGTGTGTATGATGTTGCTATTACCTGTACTACCTGTACTCCTTGGATTTCTATTACCATGACAGGAAAGCCAATTACGACAGTACGTCCTTCCCCCGTCACTCATCCTCCCCACCTCCCTCCTTCCCCCCATCATTTTTGCTCCAGCGCTGTCACGCCGCAAATTTTCCGCTGCACTGACACCAACATCCACGACGAATGCAAGATTTTCTCTGTCAACAAGCTTCAAAAAGACCGCCACCGCCAAAAGTCTTACTCGAACGAAGTGAACCTGACGGTAGACGGCAGGGTCGTTGTCTTCAAATGCGACGACAACAGTAATTTTCCCTGCGCATGCGTCATGGTGCTACTGTGTCAGGTCGTGGATTATTCCGGAAGTTCTATACACGTAGTGGATGACATTAGGTTTGTGCCGGCCCTGGTGCGGAGAGCCAATAAACGAGTGACTACGTAATATAGGCATTTATCCGAATTGTGTTTTGGACGTGTCCGGGCTATTTTTTAATCGATCTGCTTTCGAACTTTTTTCGAACCTTTCCGTCCTTTCTCACCCTCACTCGATTCAAATTATCCATCCGCATGGCTTTAAAAACCATATACAATGTAGAGTGCAGGAGGTTGGAAAAAAGCCGGTTCTTCTTGAAGGGAAGCATTGCATTCCCCAACGACTTGGTCCAATCCATGTCAGAAGGTGGCAAGCACCGCAACAAAATGTCCGCATACGGCGTAATGGCCTGTCTCGGAAAGACTACCTTAATCGACGAATACAATACGGCATACAGCCTATCTGTATCGCCGCCTTTGGCTTCAGAGATGTACTCCATTTTCGCCCGAGCCGCTTAGGGGAAGCTTTTTGGCGCCATCCTATTCGTTGGATTCAAGAAGAAGCAAAATTAGGCCAAATGTCATTGTAAATCGATAATAAACAACATACACGGATGAAGGGGATCGTCCACACTCAGATCTGGCCACCATTTGTAAGATTCACAAGCTGCAGCAACCCACTCATATTACAGAACTACTATTGGTCAAGCCAGTGTGTTGTGAGACTGACCGTAATAAATATTGTGTTTTTAAAGTTGGCATTATGGGCCTGACAATCAGCATCATTTTCCTGGGGGATGTTTGGCTGCTTCGTTGAAGTAACCTTAGCTATGGGCCTCCAGTGCTATCATATAGGCTGTTTAAAACTTGTTTCTCATAAAGTATTTGCATGAGATTTGTGCAATACATTGTGTAGATGAGCCATCGGCATGATGAATGACGACACAAATCCCATTCTTCGGCCGAAATCTCAAGATACACACTCCCTATCTCGGGCCTAATTTTGGCCGTGTCGCGCTTTCGCAGCAACAATTGAATCTTATCCGTTGCTTGGCTGTCGTGGGTTTCAAGCCCCTCGTCGATCACGGCATACCGGAGGTTGGTGGTAAAGTCTCTGCGATCCAAAAGATGTTCTCCTCCACACCACCGCGTTATCGCTAGGAGCGCTGGGAGTGGGGTACATGTACTATCTGAACTATTTTTTAAAAAGAGCGAACGATATTCCAAACTTCAAGATCGAGCTCTAGCACTACGCATCCAAGCTCACCTACACCGCTTGCTCCATTAAATCAGCACCCCTGCATTCATCCCCCCCCAACCCTTCTCCAAGAAAGATTTTTCAACAGGCGACCAAGTGATTTTCAAGCGTTCGAACCATATGGGTCAAGAAATATTTTGGATCGCCAACGTCGTGGTTGTAGTAGGCCTCCTATGCATGACAGGTGCGCCCTGAAATGCACGAGATTCTCAAAGATCTTGTCAGCTCACCACCCCATCCATATGCTTTAACAGGATTCGGATTGGTATCGCTCAATAGTCGTACATTTTCCAATTCCTTCCCAATAAGTCCTAATATTTCTTCCGTTCCTGAGGATTATGGGCACCATCTCCATTTCATTGTACATACTGTAGGCGATTACGATCCAAACCGCGATTGTGGTGGATGCGCCGTTCTCTGGGAGTTGTATTTCTCGCTAGTGGCACACGGGTTCTCAGCTGCGAATAATTCAAAATCGAATGTTCCATCCAACACCACCGTCGTTGTGATATATCCGGAAGTAATTAGTGGCGCGTTAGAGATCGGTGATATTCATGTGCGCTGGATTCTGGCTGCTGTTGGCATTAACGTCGCAGAGAGTATCACGGACTCCTGGAATCGCGACGATTTGGTATTCAACTATGCTACAAGCACTGGAAATAACATTCCTGTTTCCAACGTGCTACAAGTGGTCGACACCCCAACCGACGGGGACGAAACTGACATCTCGGATGAGGATTTTTATAACAGCGATCGGTCAGGAATAGCGTGGATGATGAGAAAAGGGCCCAAGTACCACAATGAAATTGAGTTCATACACGATATACCCGGCCATGAGACGACTAAGTTCGAGAGAGGTGCTGTTTCGAGTCTACGTAAGTTTGAATACTTCGTCTCATATGATCCATATACATACTGGTCTTGGTTTGCTGCCATGCAGGGTACAGTGTCGATTGTGTATCCCCTTGCTAATGTATCAAAAGCGCAATGGGCGCTTGGTACTTTTGTAGGATCATACCTACAGGACCAAAATCTCACTGAAATCCCGGGCGTTGCCTATGGATGGGAGGAAAGCGAGATCGAGTATGCTCGGCGGACGATGCATAAGCTCAGGCCCTTCTTAGTGAACCTTCGCAAATGGGGTGCTGAAGTCACCGTACCAAGATTCACAAGGGATTGTTTCCGTTTCAAACAGGGAGAGAGGAAATTGTTTGAAAGCGCATTGATTCTCGAAGATGTTTATTCCCACTTATAGCTCTACGTCGCTTTCTCGAGGTTTGATAACTCAAAGAGCATCACTACTACGGTCTCACGCCGTCCTATCGATGGCCTGTAGGTATTAACGAGACTATAGCCACTTTCCAATGGGTGCTCTGATTGGCACTGAGAACTTGATAGAAAACGTGTGCTAATAAATATGGGCAGTGGTCTCAGGGGCACTATGTAAGTTTTTTGCTCTTTTTACTTTTTGGGGTTTTAATCACCATAACGAGCCTTGTCACCGGCATAAAGACATCTCCTTCTATCATATTTTGAGCTTATGGGCAGTGGTCTCAGGGGCACTATGTAAGTTTTTTGCTCTTTTTACTTTTTGGGGTTTTAATCACCATAACGCTCTCTGTTAGGGTTAGGGTTAGGGTTAGGGTTAGGGTTAGGGTTAGGGTTAGGGTTAGGGTTAGGGTTAGGGTTAGGGTTAGGGTTAGGGTTAGGGTTAGGGTTAGGGTTAGGGTTAGGGTTAGGGTTAGGGTTAGGGTTAGGGTTAGGGTTAGGGTTAGGGTTAGGGTTAGGGTTAGGGTTAGGGTTAGGGTTAGGGTTAGGGTTAGGGTTAGGGTTAGGGTTAGGGTTAGGGTTAGGGTTAGGGTTAGGGTTAGGGTTTTAGGGTTCGGGTTATAGGTTAGGGTTAGGGTTCGGTTAGGGTTAGGGT